>JBCFYV010000003.1:4654448-4769703 GCA_039000515.1 Timema cristinae
AGAAGGAAAGAACAGAGCCACAGCCCCTAGGACACAGAGAAGGAAAGAACAGAGCCACAGCCCCTAGGTCACAAAGGAGGAAAGAACAGAGCCACACCCCCTAGGTCACAGAGAAAGAAAGAACAGAGCCACAGCCTCAAGGTCACAGAGAAGGAAAGAACAGAGCCACATCCTCTAGGTCACAGAGAAGGAAAGAACAGAGCCACAGCCTCTAGGACACAGAGAAGGAAAGAACAGAGCCACAGCCTCTAGGTCACAGAGAAGGAAAGAACAGAGCCACAGCCTCTAGGGCACAGAGAAGGAAAGAACAGAGTCACACCCCCTAGGTCACAGAGAAGGAAAGAACAGAGCCACAGCCCCTAGGTAAGTGAGAAGGAAACTACAGAGCCACAGCCTCTAGGACACAGAGGTGGAAAGAACAGAGCCACAGCCCCTAGGACACAGAGAAGGAAAGAACAGAGCCACAGCCCCTAGGTCACAGAGGAGGAAAGAACAGAGCCACAGCCCCTAGGTCACAGAGAAAGAAAGAACAGAGCCACAGCCTCTAGGTCGCAGAGAAGGAAAGAACAGAGCTACAGCCACTAGATCACAGAGACGGAAAGAACAAAGCCACAACCCCTATGACACAGAGAAGGAAAGAACAGAGCCACAGCCTCTAGGACACAGAGAAGGAAAGAACAGAGCGCCAGCCCCTAGGCCAAAGAGAAGGAAAGAACAGAGCAACAGCCCCTAGGTCACAGAGAAGGAAAGAATAGAGCCACAGCCTCTAGGACACAGAGAAGTAAAGAACAGAGCCACAGCGTCTAGGACACAGAGAAGGAAAAAACAGATTCACAGCCTCTAGGTCACAGAGAAGGAAAGAACAGAGCCACAGCTTCTAGGTCACAGAGAAGGAAAGATCATAGCCACTGTAACAAAGTTCATTTCACCTTAGTATAATATTTTTTTTTTATATTAGTATAATTAATTTCGTAGGTAGGCCTGAGTTATTTTGTTGAGATGGAGGCATTTACCGCTCCTAGCGGACAGTTAAGAACTAGGTTTTTTTTTCGACCCTTTATTAAAATCAAATATTCTCTTTTAAAATCTATTTGTAAGCTCTGCACGGTCCATAACGCTATTTCTAACATTTATTTAACCATATTATAAATATAACAACGCATACTTACCTGGAGGTTTAATTAACATTTAATATTGTCACGTGGTATAAAAGGAAGCCATGCGGCAGACGACAAGATCAAATACTCGGGCCGGTCATCACTGCGCTTGCGCGGACCGAGAAGCAGCGAAGATGCACGACACTCCAAACCTGTGTGGTATGACTGACTACCCCACCCCGAAAGCCTCTCACCCTCCTCTTGCGACATGTCCTTTCGTACGGGGAGGAGTGAGCATTATGGTTGCATAGTTTGGGTTGATGGAATCCCGCCCAACCGGGAAATTGGATGTTTTGGACCAGTTCTCACCTTTTCACATTTTGACTTTCTACATTCTCTATTACCGTAAACCCATTTTATTTCTGACATTTTTCCTGTTCCGGATTGATCTTTCTTACAAGTTTCCCTCATACCACTCACCTATTTGTTTTAAATATTATCTTATGCTACTGGAGGGGCCTCATCAAAGCCCGCTAAAATGGGAGAAGAAAGGGAAAAGGCGCGAGAAGAAGGGGAGACGCAAAAATCCGGAGAGGAAAGATGGTGGTTTTTGGATGGTGCGGCTGAGCAAAAAATGGATTTTAAGTGGTGAATTACGCTGGACACACGATAAACCGCGGCATAGGAGAAGAAGGAAGGCGGTCTTTTAGAAGAAGTGTTCGCGGCCTTCCGGGACAGCCACAACGGGTTACAGAGTTTGTGAAAAAAACCAGGACTGTCCGAGTACCCGAGATTCTGCGCTACCCCAACCGAGGGAATAACTATCTTTGGATTTATTACAGTGGTCGCGTGCTCCGGACTGTGCAGGGCCCCAGTTTTTTTTTTTCTCTCTCCTTTTATCCAATTTTCTTGTTTTGTTTTCTTCTGATTATGAGTGTTTTACTATTATTAATTTTTTTTACCAAAGCCCAGAATACTATCTTTTAGGTTTCTTTTTTTTATGTATAATACTCCTAAGGTTAATTAGAATTATAACGAACCATGACGTCTGGTAGGTAGGGTGTAAAGTTTTTTTTTTTCATATTAAAAGTTTTTTGGTTTCAACCTACCAAAAGGTAACCCAAAGCTTTCTGTGTTTCACCTCACGAGCCCAACCTGGACGAGCCGTGGAGATCCTCAGCATCTGGTCGGTGAGTGCAGTAGGGGAAGGGAACTTTCAAAGTACAGTCTCATGAAAGGAGTTCCTTGCCCAGTATCAATCCCCCAGAGGACACCCCGAAGATTTTTTTTTTTTTTTTTTTCTCAAAATTTTTCTTTTCTTATTATTAGTCTCAACCCTGGGCTTAAATGTATTCAGCGAGGATATTTTATTACAGTGGCGCCAAAACGTGGGGCTAGATTTAATACTGGAAAGGACTATTTATTTGGAGTGTACTTTGAAATGAGAAGTATTACAAAGACATATAATTTTATTTTTTTATTGTTAAGTAATGAGAAAGAGCAATTACAACCTCAGAAGTAAATCTTGACCTGTAAATAAAATTACAAAGCAGGGTACAAAGATAATGGACATGGAAGGGCAAGTCGGAGTTTGTCAAGAGGAGGATGAGGTTATGATCCCACCCAGGATTTTTGAGGAGAGTAGGGAAGAAGTCAGTTTTAGTGCCTTACCCACTCATCACCTACAAGGGAGTGATGAAAACAATAAGAATGATTTTTCTACACCTTCGACCAGTAACGTTTCACCAACCATTTGTGTTTCACCACCACCTTCCCACACTGAACCACCACCCAGCCTTAGGACGACACAACCAGAGAAGGTTACTACCAACCCAGTTGATTTGTTGGGTGGAGTCCAACAGTTGTTGAACCAGCTAGTGGTCAGTCAGAGCGAACTGAAGGCACAGTTCGTCCGTAGCCAGGAAGGGTTGCAGGCCAGTTTGGAGAAGCGGCTAGGAGACATCCAGGGGCATTTTGAAGGGCAGTTAGCAGCCAGCCGGGAACGCACTAAAGAGGACTTGCAATTTTGTTTGGGGACACTAGCGACCACACTGCGGGACGAACTGGCGACAGAATTGGGTCATACTAGAGAGGACTTGGAGGGGAGGATCGCTTCCTCTGAGCGACAAGTTTCTCTCAGTCTGGCCGAAATTCGACAACAGACCGAGGTGACAATGAAGGAAGTGAGGCAAAACCTGGAGTCGAACCAGAAGGCCATTGACTTGAGACTGGACCGACAAACTACACTGTTGGAAGAAGGACTCAACAACATGAATTTAGAAGTTAATACGCAGAGACAAATGCAGACTGCTACGACTACGGCTGTTAACTCAGCAATTTCCCGCCTGGATGGGAAACAGGAGGACCTGGTTCAAGCCCAGGTCCAACTGGAGTTGAGGTTAGGGGAGACAACCCAGGTTCTGAATGACGTTAAAAGACAGGTCCAGGCGATCACAATAGGATCGGGGACGGGACATTACCCCAGTCCCGATTCTCTGGTGACACCCCTTATCACTCTACTGGGGGAGAGGTCAATGGAGACAAGACTGCCCAAGTTCAGTCGCCGTGACGACCAAAATCCGGTGACACATTTGCGCGCACTGGAGGAACTTTTCGAGGGTCACCCCTTCTCAGACAAAGAGAAGCTGAGATTAGCGGGGAGTTCCCTAGTGGGCAATGCTGTACCATGGTGGTCGGTAAGCAAGGAGAGCATCACCGGGTGGAGCGAGTTCAAGGCTAAGTTCCTCGGTATGTTTTGGTCTGCAGAGACCCAAGGGCAACTTAGGGCTAAGTTGCACGCTTCCCGATATAGTGAGCAGGGAGGAACCTTAGAGGGCTATTTGGCGGGTATCTACGCCAAGAGCCGCAGTTTTGACTCACCGATTACAGATATGGAAATTGTACACATGGTGATTCAGCAATTGCCGCACAGGTTACGGGAGATGCTAGTCAGCGTAACCTATGACTCCCTCGAAGAGTTTAGGGCGGGGCTCCAGCGCATTGACGCACTGGAGGAAGACCGGAGGCATAACCGAGGGGTATCCGCTAGGTCTAACCCCCCTGGGAACTTTAGGGGAGGAGGTAGACAGGACGATCATCATCGCAGTTTCCAAGGTGGACCCCGCCAGGTAGACCAGTGGCGCAAGGATAGACCCCAAGGAGGACGTGGAGGTAGAGATTGGGGTAACAACCCCCAAAGACAGGGTGACTTCCGACAGCAAGGAGGTCGCTTGAACCCCGAAGCGAGGGATTGGAGGCCCCCTCGACATTACGACAACAGGGACAGAAACCACCCTTACACTGCAGGACGAACGGACTATCAAGGTGGGAGCCCCAAATCAGGTCAGGTAGATTATCCCCGCCCTGTCCCATATATGCGACAGAATGGGAGCGCCCAGAACCACCAGGGAGAGAACCAGGGGAACAGGCCAGGTCGCGCACCACACCCCGTGGACGTCAATGCTATTATCCAGGAGGGAAATGGCCAACCTGCCCATTAGATTCCCCAAGTTGTGCGCAGGTGTTACCAGCGGGGGAGTTAGAGGTCATTTCTGGAGAGTATTTACATACCCTTGGGGTGGATTTAAGGGAGTATCTTTTGAAAGAGGAGGACGAGGAGGTACGGCCCGAGAGGCACATTTGCCCAGAATTAATTCTAGAGGTGGAGGGGGTGAGTTTGAAGTGTTTACTTGATTCGGGAGCAGGCGTCAGTTGTATTTCAGAGGAAACGGTGGAGAGGTTAAGTGCTAAGGGGAGAAGTTTCCCATCATTTCCAGTCCCTCTAGTTAGGATCTTGGGGGCTACCAGTAGGAGGAGTCCACCCATTAGAAGGCAAGTGTGTTTATCTATATTGTTTCAAGGGAAGGAGACGGAGGCGAATTGTTTAGTAGTAAAGGACCTGGTGAAGCCAGTGATTTTGGGGATAGATTATTTATCTACGCAGAAGATTGTTATGGACTTTGAGAAGCGGCGTGTGTACGTGAGTCAGCCCGGGACCAAGAAAATAAGAGCCTGCTGTTGGAAGAGTGTGATTGGTCGGTGAACGTAGATGAAGTGACAGTACGGGTGTTGACATACGAGTATGATCCCTCCTCCGGAATTCAAAACCCTTTTACCCCACTTCGTCAAGAAGGAAGGACCAAGCTTCAACCTCATGTGGAAGAAGATTTCAGAAGCCTAGTATGTGACCTCGACCACCTGAGTACAGGACAACAGAATAGTCTGTTTAGGCTATTATGGCGGTGCCGAAATGTGTTTTCTGATCAACCTGGGGTCAATACTTTGTACCAGGCAGACATTCCTCTAACTAAAAGGGATGGTTATTTTCATGTGAGTTACCCGTTGCCAAAGGCCTATGAAGAGGAATTGGACCTGCAAATTAAGACGATGCTAGATTATGGCGTTATAAGCCGGTGTTCTAGTCCATTTGTAAATCCTCTAGTATGTGTTATTAAGCGTGACAAGACGGTCAGATTGTGTCTGGATGCCCGAAGACTAAATACACTGATCCGGAAGGACTACGAGTCGCCGACGAACATCGCGGATATGCTGTTAGAGGTCCAAGATGTCAAGTTTATGACGTCGGTGGACTTGACGCAAGGCTACTATCAGCTTCGACTTAAGCCAGAGGTGCGTCACTACACCGCCTTCCTCTATAAATCACGCCAGTACCAGTTTGAAGTGCTCCCTTTTGGTTTAGCTAATGCAGTTGCGGAATTTACCCGTTGTATGGACCTAGTATTAGGGGAAACATGCAGGAGTTTTGCCCGAGCATATGTCGATGACATACTCATCACCTCGCAAACTTTTGAGGAACACCTAGAACATCTAGAGTGCACATTCCAGCGCCTCGCCAGCTGTGGTATGACTCTGAAGTTAAGCAAGTCCCTGTTTTGTAGGAAAGAGGTCCCATTCCTAGGTCATATTTTGACTTGTGAGGGTGTCAAAATGGATGATAGCAAGTTGCAAATTATTAGAGATTTTCCCCCGCCTACATCTAAGTCAGGAGTAAAGGGTTTTTTAGGAATGGTAGGGTTTTATAGGAACTATACAGACCGACTGGCAGAGGTAGGAGTACCACTCACAGATTTATTGATGAAGAAAAGCCCCTGGCGTTGGACCGAGATTGAAGAAGTGGCCTTTCAAGGGGTCAAAGATCTGTTCCTAAAATCCAGGACCCTCAGTCGGCCCTCGTTAGAGAAACCATTCTACGTGACCACGGACGCCAGCAACTACGCCATAGGAGCCACAGTTAGCCAGCTGGACGACCAGGGACAGCATAAGTATGTGGCGATGAACAGCCGAAAGCTCAACCCCGCTGAGAGACGGTACACTGTAACCGAGAAAGAGTGCTTATCTGTAGTTTGGGCTTTGCAAAGATTCCGCAGCTTACTTTTGGGCCACAAGATCATAATTCTCTCGGATCATAAAGCCCTAACCTTTATGAATACGTGTCGTCTCAAAAGTGACCGACTGGCAAGATGGTGCTTGGCCATTCAAGAGTTTGGGATTGAATGCGAGTACTTGCCCGGTAAAGAGAACCACCATGCTGACGCCTTGAGCAGGTTACAACTAGACGAGCAAGGTCATCCCGAACCAGAGGAGACGGCTGGAAGACCAGACAGTTTCTTAGTGTTACCCGCTCAGCTGGAAGGAGACATCAGCCTGGAAGAAGAATTGCAGCACATCAGCACATTACAAAGAGAAGATGATGAGATCCTCCCCATCATACAGCTGCTCGAACAACCCTGCACACCCGAGACACCATCAGCTAAAACATCCAGAACTCTAGACAAGTTTGCTCTGAGTCAGGGAACCCTCTACAAAAAGACAACTTCTGAACATCCGTTGGACCTTTCGGGGCAAGTTTACGTGCCAAGGGTATTACGGGATAAGTTGATTTTACATGCGCACCAAAAGTTAGGTCACTTCGGAGCTTTCAAATGTTACCATCTGCTCCGGAGATATGTTTACTGGCCAGGATTGTACACTGATTGCTATAGGCTGGTTAAAAGGTGTGACTTATGTCAAAGGACCAAATATGGGAACATCATTCATGAAGGAGTATATCAGGCCATCATTCCTGAGGGACCCAACCAGTTGGTGGCAGTGGACCTATTTGGACCTTTGCCCAAAGCTACTAGAGGCCTGACCTATATCTTGTCGGTCATAGATGTTTTCTCTAAGTTCTCTAAGTTATTCTGCCTGAAGAAAGCCACCACAGACGCTTGTCTGAACCGTATTCGAGCTTACATCAACATTGCTGGGACGCCTGGGCATCTACTATCTGACCATGGTACCCAATTTACCAGCAAGAAATGGGCACGCGAGCTGGAAGCTTTAGGGGTGCGGGCTACGTTCAGTTCGATACGCCACCCTAAGTCAAACCCCTGCGAGAGAGGCATGCGCGAGCTAGGGAGGTTCCTAAGATGCTACTGCCATGCCAGGCACACGACTTGGCCATCGTATGTTCCACTGCTTGAGGACCTACTCAACTCGGTGACCCATCACTCCACGTTACTCACCCCTCATGAAGTACACTTTGGAGAGAGGAAGATGACGTTCCTGGACCAGCACTTCTCCGATCCGGGATTGACGACAGGAAGGCCTGGGGTCACAGATCCCGAAATCATCCGACCTTTGCTAACCAGGAGAGCCGCAAGACACCTTCAGAAGGCAGCTGACAACCGCCAGCTGCAACAAAAACGGAAGAGTAAGCTACCTTTCAAGTTGGGAGATAAGGTCCTTTTACGTAACAATCCAGTTTCGAACTTTTTTAGCAAGGAGACAAAAAAATTGTTCCATCTGTATTCTGGTCCATATTGTATTAGCCGGATAATACACAATAATGCCTTTGAGTTGAGGGAGTTAGAAGGCAATGACATCCGAGGAGTGTTCAACGCTACCCTATTGAAGAAGTGGGTTGATTAGGATAGGAGTTTCTCCCACTCTCACCTTAGGTGTACAGATGATGTTTGTAGGAGGGGTGTACCCCTAAAATACAAGGAGCAAGAGAAAGCAGAATAAGAGAGAAGGGGTAAAGGAGAGGAATACATGAGTGGTTTTCTTTTAGTGTGAAGAATTTGGTTTTATTTCATTTGTATTTGAACACAGTGACCTGCCATGAAAGAAGGAAGTAATGAGATGAAAGAAGGAAGAGTTGTATATATTGTTGGTTTTCATCACCTATGAAGATGATTTGTTCTATTGATTTGTATCTGTTTTTTTTTTGTTTGCTGAGAAGATGGCAGAAAGAGAAAGCAGAGAGGAAATTAGAGGGCTAGAAAATAACAGGGGTAGAGAGAGGGTAGAAGAAGCTTTTGCTATCAGGAAAGAAGAGGGGAGTAGTGCTATAATTGTTTTTTTTTGTTTTTTTTCCCGGAGACCTAGGTAGAAAGGCCGGTAACATTTGTGTAGGATGAGGATGACTAATTAAGGGGAACTATTTTGTCCATGAAAGTTATCTTTGTGCATATTACATGTATTTTTTGTTGTTGTTGGTGAAACAATAATTCTTAATTTATATTTTTTTTTTCTTTATAATCCTGAACTGATCACTGATCAGACCTTTATAGGTAGTTACTCTCTTTCATATGCTTGGTGGGTAATCTAGCTAGAGTGATTTGTTTACACATTTTGAATTGCTGTGGTAAATTCAAGGTTAGGCCTAGAAAGTCTTGGTCATTATTTTGAAAGGAAGTTAGTGGTCTTTGTAATGGTTCTAATTATTTTCCCCTCGCTTAAGGCATTTGGCTGTGATCACTGCAGAGATCCAGGGTTCGAATCCAGGTTGCTTAGCTTGGTTAATCTATTATTCATGTGTACAGGTAACTATAATATAAAGGGAGGCCTAGGGCCAAGGTGATTAATTATTCATGTGTTAATTTAAGGATATTGTACCCTAGCATGTTGTTGAATCATTGACAGTTTTAAACTATTGGTAGGGGTTGAAATTTATTGTAAATATTGTGTATAAACAGGGCAACGAAACATTGTATTGATGAACTAGAACTAAAATGTATGATCTTTGTAACCTCAATTGTAAACATGGCACTTGAGAGTTGTGCATTTGTTTAAGTGAAGTGTTTATTACTTACGTGAAACTCGGAGACGGACTGGTCGAGTGATTTTCCATAATTGTACTCCCTAATTTAATCTATGTAAAATTTGAAGGAAGGTGACGTGATTATTTGATTAAGTCACGGCATGGTTGATCTCATTCTCAACGAACTTTGTGTTGACGAATGAACCAGTTGTACCAACCTGGAAGGTATAAGGGTGCACACATTAGTTAGAGTTAGGATCTTATTAAGTGTTTTGTTAATTTAACTTTTAATACTATTTTAGGTGACTCTTAACATCAAATTTTTCTCTACGTTCTAATTAGTTGTAAAGAGTCAAGAGGGCAAATCTGTAACAAAGTTCATTTCACCTTAGTATAATATTTTTTTTTTATATTAGTATAATTAATTTCGTAGGTAGGCCTGAGTTATTTTGTTGAGATGGAGGCATTTACCGCTCCTAGCGGACAGTTAAGAACTAGGTTTTTTTTTCGACCCTTTATTAAAATCAAATATTCTCTTTTAAAATCTATTTGTAAGCTCTGCACGGTCCATAACGCTATTTCTAACATTTATTTAACCATATTATAAATATAACAACGCATACTTACCTGGAGGTTTAATTAACATTTAATATTGTCACGTGGTATAAAAGGAAGCCATGCGGCAGACGACAAGATCAAATACTCGGGCCGGTCATCACTGCGCTTGCGCGGACCGAGAAGCAGCGAAGATGCACGACACTCCAAACCTGTGTGGTATGACTGACTACCCCACCCCGAAAGCCTCTCACCCTCCTCTTGCGACATGTCCTTTCGTACGGGGAGGAGTGAGCATTATGGTTGCATAGTTTGGGTTGATGGAATCCCGCCCAACCGGGAAATTGGATGTTTTGGACCAGTTCTCACCTTTTCACATTTTGACTTTCTACATTCTCTATTACCGTAAACCCATTTTATTTCTGACATTTTTCCTGTTCCGGATTGATCTTTCTTACAAGTTTCCCTCATACCACTCACCTATTTGTTTTAAATATTATCTTATGCTACTGGAGGGGCCTCATCAAAGCCCGCTAAAATGGGAGAAGAAAGGGAAAAGGCGCGAGAAGAAGGGGAGACGCAAAAATCCGGAGAGGAAAGATGGTGGTTTTTGGATGGTGCGGCTGAGCAAAAAATGGATTTTAAGTGGTGAATTACGCTGGACACACGATAAACCGCGGCATAGGAGAAGAAGGAAGGCGGTCTTTTAGAAGAAGTGTTCGCGGCCTTCCGGGACAGCCACAACGGGTTACAGAGTTTGTGAAAAAAACCAGGACTGTCCGAGTACCCCGAGATTCTGCGCTACCCCAACCGAGGGAATAACTATCTTTGGATTTATTACAGTGGTCGCGTGCTCCGGACTGTGCAGGGCCCCAGTTTTTTTTTTCTCTCTCCTTTTATCCAATTTTCTTGTTTTGTTTTCTTCTGATTATGAGTGTTTTACTATTATTAATTTTTTTTACCAAAGCCCAGAATACTATCTTTTAGGTTTCTTTTTTTTATGTATAATACTCCTAAGGTTAATTAGAATTATAACGAACCATGACGTCTGGTAGGTAGGGTGTAAAGTTTTTTTTTTTCATATTAAAAGTTTTTTGGTTTCAACCTACCAAAAGGTAACCCAAAGCTTTCTGTGTTTCACCTCACGAGCCCAACCTGGACGAGCCGTGGAGATCCTCAGCATCTGGTCGGTGAGTGCAGTAGGGGAAGGGAACTTTCAAAGTACAGTCTCATGAAAGGAGTTCCTTGCCCAGTATCAATCCCCCAGAGGACACCCCGAAGATTTTTTTTTTTTTTTTTTTTTTTCTCAAAATTTTTCTTTTCTTATTATTAGTCTCAACCCTGGGCTTAAATGTATTCAGCGAGGATTTTTTATTACACCACAGACTCAAGGTCACAGAGAAGGAAAGAACAGAGCCACATCCTCTAGGTCACAGAGAAGGAAAGAACAGAGCCACAGCCCCTAGGTAAGTGAGAAGGAAACTACAGAGCCACAGCCTCTAGGACACAGAGGAGGAAAGAACAGAGCCACAGCCCCTAGGACACAGAGAAGGAAAGAACAGAGCCACAGCCCCTAGGTCACAGAGGAGGAAAGAACAGAGCCACAGCCCCTAGGTCACAGAGAAAGAAAGAACAGAGTCACAGCCTCTAGGTCACAGAGAAGGAAAGAACAGAGCTACAGCCCCTAGATCACAGAGAAGGAAAAAACAGAGCCACAGCCCGTGGGTCACAGAGAATGAAAGAACAGAGCCACAGCCCCTAGGTCACAGAGAAGGAATGAACAGAGCCACAGCCCCTAGGTCACAGAGAAGGAAAGAACAGAGCCACAGCCTCTAGGACACAGAGGAGGAAAGAACATTGCCACAGCCTCTAGGTCACAGAGAACGAAAGAACAGAGCTACAGCCTCTAGGTCACCGAGAAGGAAAGAACAGAGCCACAGCCTCTAGGACACAGATAAGGAAAGAGCAGAGCCACAGCCCCTAGGTCACAGAGAAGGAAAGAACAGACCAACAGAAAAAAAAGAACAGAGCCACACCCTCTAGGACACAGAGGAAGAAATAACAGAGCCACAGCCCCTAGGCCACAGAGGAGGAAAGAACAGAGCCGCGGAGAAGGAAAGAACAGAGCCATATCCACTAGGTCACAGAGGAGGGAAGAACATAACCACAGCCACTAGGTTACATAAAAGTAAAGAACAGAGCCACAGCCTCTAGGACACAGAGAAGGAAATAACAGAGCCACAGCCCTAAGGTAACCGAGAAGGAAAGAACAGAGCCACAGCCTCTAGGACAAAGAGGAGAAAAGAACATAGCCACTGCTTCTAGGTCACAGAGAAAGAAAGAACAGAGCCACAAAGAAGGAAAGAACAGAGCCAAATTCACTAGGTCACAGAGAAGAAAAGAACAGAGAGAGCCATAGCCCCTAGGACACAGAGGAGGAATGAACAGAGCCACAGCCGCTAGGACACACAGAAGGAAAGAACAGAGCTACAGCCCCTAGGACACAGAGGAGGAAAGAACAGACCACAGCCCCTAGGTACAAAGGAGGAAAGAAAAGAGCCACAGCCTCTAGGTTACAGAGGAGGAAAGAACAGAGCAACAGCCTCTAGGACACAGAGGAGGAAAGAAAAGAGCCACAGCCTCTAAGTCACAGAGGAGGAAAGCACAGAGCCACAGCCTCCAGGACACAGAGAAGGAAAGAACTGAACCACAGCCGCTAGGACACAGGGAAGGAGAGATTAGAGCCACAGCCCCTAGGACAAATAGAAGGAAAAAATAGAGCCACAGCCCCTAGGTCACAGAGAAGGAAAGAAAAGAGCCTATTATCTATGACAAAGAGGAGGAAAGAACAGAGCCACAGCCTCTAGGTCACAGAGGAGGAAAGAACAGAGCCACAGCCTCTTGGACTCAGAGGAGAAAAGAACAGAGCCAAAGCCGCTAGTACACAGAGAAGGAAAGAACAGAGCCACAGCCCCTATGTCACAGAGAAGGAAAGAATAGAGTCACAACCCCTAGAACACAGAGAAAGAAAGTACAGAGCAACAGCCCCTAGGTCACAGAGGAGGAAATAATAGAGCCACAGCCCCTAGGTCACAGAGAAAGAAAGAACAGAGCCACAGCCCCTAGGTCACAGAGAAGGAAAGAACAGAGCCACAGCCTCTAGGACACAGAGGAGGAAGGAACATAACCACAGCCTCTAGGTCACAGAGAAGGAAAGAACATAGCCACAGCCTCTAGAACATAGAAAAGGTAAGAACAGAGCCACAGCCCCTAAGTCACAGAGAAGGAAAGAACAAAGCCACAGAGAAGGAAAGAACAGAGCCATATCCACTGGGTCACAGAGGAGGGAAGAACATAGCCACAGCCACAAGGTCACAGAGAAGTAAAGAACAGAGCCACAGCCTCTATGACACAGAGAAGGAAAGAAAAGAGCCACAGCCCTAAGGTAACAGAGAAGGAAAGAACAGAGCCACAGCCTCTAGGACAAAGAGGAGGAAAGAACATAGCCACAGCCTCTAGGTCACAGAGAAGGAAAGAACAGAGCCACAGCCTCTAGGACACAGAAAAGGAAGAACAGAGCCACAGCCCCTAGGTCACAGAGAAGGAAAGAACAGAGATACAAAGAAGGAAAGAACAGATCCAAATTCACTAGGTAACAGAGAGGGAAAAAACAGAGCCACAGCCACTAGTTCAGGGAGAAGGAAAGAACAGAAACACAGCCTCTAGGACACAGAAAAGGAAAGAACAGAGCCACAGCCCCTAGGTCACAAAGAAGGAAAGAACAGAGCCACAGCCTCTAGGACACAGAGGAGGAAAAAGAACAACGCCACAGCCTCTAGGTCACAGAGGATCAAATAACAGAGCCACAGCCTCTAGGACAAAAAGGAGGAAAGAACAGAGCCACAGCCTCAAGGTCACAGAGGATCAAATAACAGAGCCACAGCCTCAAGGACACAGAGGAAGAAAGAACAGAGCCACAGCCTCTAGGTCACAGAGAAGGAAAGAACAGAGCCACAGCCTCTAGGACACAGAGGAGGAAAAAGAACAGAGCCACAGCCTCTAGGTCACAGATGATCAAATAACAAAGCCACAGCCTCTAGGACACAGAGGAGGAAAGAACAGATCCACAGCCTCTAGGTCACATAGAAGGAAAGAACACATCTACAGCCCCTAGATCACAGAGAAGTAGAGAACAGAGCCACAGCCCCTAGGTCACATAGAAGGAAAGAACAGAGCCACAGCCCCTAGGTTACAGAGAAGGAAAGAACGGATCCACATCCACTAGGTCACAGATAAGGAAAGAACAAAGAGAGCCACAGCCCCTAGGTTACAGAGAAGGAAAGAACCGAGCCACAGCCTCTAGGTCACAGAGAAGGAAAGAACAGAGCCACAACCCCTAGTACACAGAGGAGGAAAGAACAGAGCCACAGAGAAGGAAAGAACAGAGCCACAGCCCCTAGGTCACATAGAAGGAAAGAACAGAGCCACAGCCCCTAGTACACAGAGGAGGAAAGAACAGAGCCACAGCCTCTAGGACACAGAGAAGGAAAGAACAGAGCCACAGCCCCTAGGTAACAGAGGAGGAAAGAACAGTGCCACAGCCCCTAGGTCTCAGAGGAGGATAGAACAGAGCCACAGCCCCTAGGACACAGAGAAGGAAAGAACAGAGCCACAGAGAAGGAAAGAACAGAGCCACATCCACTAGGTCACAGAGGAAGAAAGAACAGAGCCAGAGCCCCTAGGACACAGAGAAGGAAAGAACAGTGCCACAGCCCCTAGGTAATAGATGAGGAAAGAACAGAGCCTAAGACCCTAGGTCAAAGAAAAGGAAAGAACAGAGCTACAGCCCCTAGGTCACAGAGAAGGAAAGAACAGAGCCACAGCCCCTAGGTCACAGAGAAGGAAAGAACCGAGCCACAGCCTCTAGTTCACAGAGAAGGAAAGAACAGATCCACATCCTCTAGGACACAGTGGAGGAAAGAACAGAGCCACAGCCCCTTGGACACAGAGAAAGAAAGAACAGAGCCACAGCCCCTAGGTCAAAAAGAAGGAAAGAACAGAGCCATAGCCCCTAAGTCACAGAGAAGGAAAGAACATAGCCACAGCCCCTAGGACACAGAGAAGGAAAGAACAGAGCCACAGCCTCTAGGCCACAGAGAAGGAAAGAACAGAGCCACAGCCCCTAGGTCACAGAGAAGGAAAGAACAGAGCCACAGCCCCTAGGTCACAGAAAAGGAAATAACAGAGCCACTGCCCCTAGTTCACAGAGGAGGAAAGAACAGAGCCACAGCCTCTAGGCCACAGAGAAGGAAAGAACAGAGCCACAGCCTGTAGGCCACAGAGAAGGAAAGAACCGAGCCACAGCCTCTAGTTCACAGAGAAGGAAAGAACAGCTCCACAGCCCCTAGGTCACAAAGAAGGAAAGAACAGAGCCACATCCCCTAGTTCACAGAGGAGGAAAGAACAGAGCCACAGCCTCTAGGCCACAGAGAAGGAAAGAACAGAGCCCCAGCCTCTAGGCCACAGAGAAGGAAAGAACAGAGCCACAGCCCCTAGGTCACAGAGAAGGAAAGAACAGAGCCACATCCCCTAGGTCACAGAGAAGGAAATAACAGAGCCACTGCCCCTAGTTCACAGAGGAGGAAAGAACAGAGCCACAGCCTCTAGGCCACAGAGAAGGAAAGAACAGAGCCACAGCCCCTAGGACACAGAGAAGGAAAGAACAGAGCCACAGCCCCTAGGACACAGAGAAGGAAAGAACAGAGCCACAGCCTCTAGGCCACAGAGAAGGAAAGAACAGAGCCACAGCCTCTAGGTCACAGATAAGGAAAGAACAGAGCCATAGCCCCTAGGTCACAAAGAAGAAAATAACATAGCCACAGCCCCTAGGTCACAGAGAAGGAAAGAACAGAGCCACAGCCACTAGGACACAGAGAAGGAAAGAACAGAGCCACAGCCTCTAGGACACAGAGGAGGAAAGAACAGAGCCACAGCCCCTAGGTCACAGAGAAGGAAAGAACAGAGCCACAGCCCCTAGGTCACAGATAAGGAAAGAACAGAATCACAGCCCCTAGGCCGCAAAGAAGTAAAGAACAGAGCCACAACCACTAGGTTAAAAATGTTGCACTCCTTTTCGAGGCTTTACTCCTTCAACGTTGGTGATCGCTAGGCACGATTATCAGTGACTACAGTGCAATCAAGTGAGCATTTTTTAAACCACTCAATTTAAACACAAATATACTTGAAGGCAGATACAAAATTTGAGCTCCGGTCGGCTTACGATCACCTATCAGGTAGCACCCTCCCCCATCTCTAACCCCCCACGCTCCTCGTCCTAAGTGCCCTAATCCTGCCACACAAATAAGTTTACTTTGAGTGCACAATACAAAGAAAACTTAAAACATGATGGACCTTTTTTTTTGCTAACTAAGAGACTGGCTGTCAACTGCTATTATTTATTAAAGGGCACTGTGAAGAATTGCAGATGTTTAGAAATACCAAATTTATTTAAGAAGTGGTTAGATATTTTTAAATACTGTTTTCATCAAAATGAGGGTGAACGTTCTAACCAGTTGAATAGTTTAAATTTTAATTATAAAGTGTGTTTTAAATGTGTGATCTTATATAGAACCGTTTAAACAATCCAAATAATTGTGGCCCTATCAAAACATGACTATTTGATGAATGTATGCTTGAAATAATTTAAAAATTGGTAATTTCCCGGTGTAAATTAAAATTAAAACAAAAATATAGGATAGTTTTAAATAGTTCTAAGGGTTTCTGTTATTTAAAACTACGTAGTAAACACTGAAGTTGAATCATATTATTTTGTGTGAGTACATGGATGCAGGCCGGATAGTAATTTAAAGATATTGCAGACTAACGGTCCGGTCAGCCATGTCTCGCGGGCCTTTGTTTGTGAATACTGCCTTATCATTTGACCTTGAAAGAGGTTCTCTCTGTTAATAAAAGTTAAATCAGTTAGAAATTTTAATTAATCATATTGGGCCCATACGTATAGATAAAATTATGTACAGTTTATTGAAGCAATTATTCAACATATTATATACGAGTACACTAGACTCTATTTACCTTAAAAGTTATCAAGCTTTCTTTTAATAATTACTAGCAATTCTGCGGCGTTGTCCGTGACTCCTTGTGGCATAAGAATTATAGAGACATCCCTCCTCCCCCTCCCTCTATGGTGCCCGTATCTCTGAAACGTAATTCTAAAACAAAATATTCTCTGCAAAAATTTGTTTAAAATATCATAATTAAAAAGATAATTGAAAATCTAGAAATCCTGCTTCGAGGTGCAATTGGACCACCTTCTGTCCACCAATGTTAGAAGTGTCAGATCTCTGTGTGCCGTAGATTTGGCTTGGCTTCTCACACAAACACACAAACAAACACTTCCTTTTATTATCATAAACTATGAAGTGGCTTATAAAATACGGCTGTAGGCTAGTATAGTCTCCATTAAAGTATTGATGTAACCTTTCAGGGTAAACCGGTTGTAAGCTACATAGATATTATTTTTATACGTGAGATACAAAATCAATAGGTATATCAAAATGCTTTCCTATTTACTATCTAACATATTTTGTTATTAGATTAATGTTGTTTTTTTAAATAGGAACAAACGAATATGAAACTATACACATACAATTTTAATGTTTTTTACCATCACAAATTAAAAGTAGATACTTATTGGTTTTACCGTTAGATCTTTTAAATATGTTGCTGGCTATCTTGCATATAAGATAGAACGGAAATTTCACTGTAAACTCTGCATGAATACATTAACAAAGTGTGATGCCAACATGGAGTCATAGCATGATTATCAAATTTTTCAAAGAGCATATCTCAATAAAGGGCATGATGACTTAGGGAATCTCAAATACCCTACAGATATGTTCACACACATATGCCAGAAACATTTATTGAGCAGTTTCCTTATGTGCAACACAAAGAAGGTTTTATACAGATATTTTAGGAAAGGCATTAAAGAAAATAAGGATAATATACCCTCATTGGCATAAACAATGCAAGAATCACAAAATATTTTGTTCAAAGCAACCTCCTTAAAGTTAGAATCCACAATCACTTGTTGTGGACTGCAAATGAGAATATTTAATGTTTAGGGAAACCGACACAGGAAATATGGAACATATTACACCAATAATCTCATCTCGTTGAGTGAACTTTGGAGAGTTGAGTACTTGTGACTTTAAGCTGAACTTGATTCCAATTAAATGTAATAAATTAAGTGTGTTTTGACATATTTCTATGAATCTAGACTCTTGTCCCAAAAATAATATTTGTAGTGGGTTCCATTTTGAAACGTTGAAATAATGTAAGTATTTATAAGTAGTTTTAATGTTGAATTGTTGTGATTGTTTTACAAACAAAACCAGCTGTTTGGCTTAAGCTTTAGGTTAACAATTTGTAATGTAACTGACTTGCCCCTGAAAAGTATGTGAAAACATTGACAATAATATCGTCCTAATTTTATAAACGTATCTTATTTAATTTAAATAATAATCTATTACATGGCGCTTAAAGCACTTCTTCTTCTAAGAAGGCAAAAGCCACTGATCAGTGACGTCACGCACGTGACATTAGTAAAGTCAAGTTGACAATATAATATTTTAAATAATAACTTCCTCTTCTGGAAAATTCGAATAGATATTTTAAAATGTAACTTGAGTCATTTTCCGGCTCTAGAACCTCCCAGTAAAACCGAGATGTTTTTGTCTTGTATTTTGTTTTTCTAAACTAAACCTTCTCGAAGCTTCCATGAGCAATGGATATATATATACTAAGGATGGTGCAATGTAAGGGCACTTGGCGTCCAGTACTGCACAGAACTCACTACTCACTGGTCTCTAGCACAGCTCCTGTCCGCGATCCCTACAATAGACCGCGTATATATTTCGACGACATGATCTATTTTCTCTAGAAACAAACTGAGATTTAAGAATAAAAACATGTCAACATAAAAAGTGTGTATTAATTATACAATAACTCTTTAATTGGCGCTCGATCACGGGGCTATAAATACCAATTAACTCTCAACATCAAAAAACCGTACCGATTTAATTAGTGCTCGACCACGCGGTAATTACCTGCTAATTAAACGGTGAAACTTCAAGCGACGCTCAACACGACGAACCAGAACTTCACAATTGGCGCACAACGTAGGGACCTGTAATTCCATAATATCACAAATTTTTGTTTTTAAATAGTAGGCTTGGATAGAAAGTATGTTTGAATATAACACTTAAGTTGTTAAAGTGTGTAAAAGCTCAAGTATGTACCGGTTTCTAACTAAACACTCCTTATAAGAATATAAACTATAGTTGGTAAGTTAAAAATAAATACAATATTCATATAGTGGGACATTATAACTGTATAGACTCAAAAACTTACATAAGTGGACAATGTAATATTTACTACTTTTTGCTTCTTAAATTGTGATTATTTTACTCCAAAGTGTCATTGAGCCTTTAGTTGAAAGTAGTTTTAAGAATGTCTAGAAATGTGCTCGCACCATTGAAGCGTATAAGACTGTGATTTGTGCTCATCTTTAAGTAAATAGACACTTTTTACTTTCTCTCAACACCTTGAAAAAATAAGTACTTTGCTCGTAAAAAAAAGTCCAAATTTTGATAATGGTCAACCCCCTGAAACCGAAAAGGTGTTTATTGCAATGACGTCTGCCTGTGTGTTTACATCTAGGCCTAGAGCCGACACCATTTTACTGGTCAGGCTAAAACTTAGTACCGTATATATGGTTTATAAGGTTCCCCCGAGGAGTTTTTGGAGTTAGATATCTTACCCTAAAATTGAGGGTAGTTTACTAAAGGTAAAAAAGAGAAAAAACATGCTATCTCGATATCCACTGTATTGATTTTTATTAAATTTCGTATCTGGGCACTGTTTATCATTATAAACTAATCATCCCATGAACATAATTTTAAGGGTAATTTACATAAGCATATATTGACAGTTTTAAACAAATATTTGCAAGCATTTTAGACACGAAATAACTCAATATTATAAGGTTGGAACAAAATTAAAATAAAAAAAATCCTTTAGTTGAAATATATTTTTATAAAACCAATAGCGGGCTGTCCATAAATTACGTAAGGATTTTTTCTCATTATTTTGACTCCCCTTACTCTCAAAATTTCCCTACTTAAGGGATCGTAAGATTTCTGGTTCCCTCTACTCCCCTTACCGGTCTTACGTAATTTTCTTACGATTTGGTGGATTATATTATTTTAGACAAAAGGATTGATGATGTGAAATAATAGAATACTTATCGCAGTAAAATTATGTTTAACACAAAATAAATAAATGGCATTTTATATTTATGTACAGCTGTGTATGTCTATAGGCTACGCTTCAGCGCCATTTGTTATAGCTAGGCGCAACGTTTTGACCGCGCGTCTGTAGAAGTGTTTTTTTAGATTTTGTCTCACCATAAACTTTGATAAAATCCTTAGTTAAGATGGATTTTGCCCACCCCCATGAAAATGTAATAAATTACTGATTTCCTCCACCCAAACAGACCTTACGTAATTCTTGAAAGGTCCCTAGCTTCCTAGCTATTGGTAAATATTTTATTCAAATTGAGGTCTCGGAAAACAGGAGTTTAATATTATTATGCTGTTAGATGAAAATCTGTAAAATAATAATAATGAACACTACGTTTTCTTAATTTAGGCCTCTTGGTGGAATGTGATGCTCTTTTTTTCCATCATGTTTCTGTAAAATTGTATATTATCTGGTTTCACAAATATACGAGTTTTAGCAAATGTTTCTATTTTTAGACAAAGTAGAGAGAAAGTCTGTGTGGTGCACCATACCATTTATTTATTGAGGTAGGTCTAGTTATTAGACTTAATAATATGAATACATGTTAATATTATACAACTTATAAACTTGTTTGTAGTTTCATCTTTATTAAAACATTATTTCTCACTTAGAAGACACCAAAACTGATATCATAGAAGAATTATCTATTGAAAAAAATTGTCTAAAGTTAATTTCGACCAAATAGTCCGTTTCAACTGCTATTTAAAAATAATATAACTAAATATTAGAAGTACGGGTTCACTTCCTCTCATTCAACCCTCCCAATTCCTATTCCATTGGCGTAATTAGTACTTAAAGCGTATAACCCGAACGGGTAGTAAGACGCGGTGCTAAATATTATTATTATTATTAGAAGTATAAAGCACAGATATGAGAATTTATTATGTTTTCTTTCTTATATTAAACTAAATATTGATTTAATAATATTAACACGAGTGTGGGTATACGGGGATGAGATATTATTGAATAAAAATTCCAAACTACAGGGCCAATTATGCCTGTAGAGACAATAAATTAGGTGGGGGTGTTTGTGGTTTTGCCAAAGAGCTTAATGGTTTCAAACATGGACATTTGAAATTTTTAGTAAAGGTTCCTTTTTGTCTCTAGACCAGAGATAGGACCGAATTTTGTGAAGTTCATCAAACTTAAGAGATGAAAAAGGGGGTTCAAAAATTTTCAAAATTCACATACTTTGCATTTTTTGAACTAGTGGACATAGAGCCTTGAAATTTAAAATGAATGTTTCTGTATAAAAGGGGGGAGTTATTTTTAGAGTTTCAAATTTAATCACCTAAAGGGGTGTAAAGAGGGTAAGAGGGGCAGTAAATTCTATGTCCTCCAATCAAAATGAAATTTGATATATGGAGGGTTATCGGGTCGCAGAATACTAATATGAAATTAATTTATGTACGTTAACCACCCGATTATTCCCGTGGTGCGTTGGTGAAAAGTGTTTTCAAAACTACCAAAACTAATATAAATAAATACTTTCCAGGGAGGTAGAAGATTGAAAATTTGCAGACAATATATGGGACCACTTCAAATAATTATAAAATTATGAACATTTTTGTTTAATAAGTGCGACCCTGGGACATATGGAAGGGGATATAAACCAAATAAAATCCTTTTATGTGTGCTAGCAAACTTAAATTCGAAATTAGTTTATAATAACAACTCCAAATAACCAAATAAGTCTTAAAATGGAGATTTCTAAATCATAGTTATAAAAATAAGCTAAAATATTTACAAAACTAATAGAAACAAATAATTCCCAGTGTAGAAGAAAATTGAAATGTATAAGTAAATTAAAGGGACATGTAAAATTACTATAAGTGTGTACAATTTTAATTTTAAATGGGACCCCGGGGAATTGGGTGGGGGATAAGGGGTTATAAAATAAAAACAACTTTCAGCTTGATAGAATATTTAAATTTGGCTAGTAGGTAGAATGGACATTAAAAATAACCAAATAAATCTTAATATTTGAAATGTATAGGTGGGAGTTTAAGAAATGGTAGGGGAAGGGGGTGGGCTCAACATTTACAAAAACTAATAAATTCAACAACTTCTCTGTGTGGTAGAAAACTTAAATTCTTTGGTATACGGACCAAAGTAAACAAAAAATGTGAAATTTAAATTTTAGCAATGGAAAATGGGGGAGGGGGAAGCTACAGCTAGAAATAACATTTTAGATGAGGTTAGAAATTAAAATTTGAAAGACAGGTAGAAATAAAACTCTAGATATCCAAATGAATGTTATAATTTAATATTTTTCAAAGGGGGTTAGAAAAGTGGGTTGACTGGTTAAAAACTTACAAAACTATTAGAAACAACCTCTTCTCAGTGTGATATAAAATGTCTAAAACTTTAAAGTTTTTAATAGGAGTCCATAAAAACGGGGGCGTTTATAAAAAGATTAAGTATGGTAGAAAGTCTAAATTTTTCATGCTGGTAGAGGTACGGCTTCAGATAACCAAATAAGTTTTTAATTTGAGACTTTGAAGTGGAGGTTATAGAAATGGGGGGAGGAGGCTAAAATTTTCAAAACCAGTGGATAAACTACTTTTATTTGTGATATAAAACTGGAATTCGTCAAGCAGTGGGACCACCCAAATTAACTATAAAGTCTGGACATTTGAAAATTCATAATGGGACTACAGGAAATAGGGTGGGGGTGGGGGTTATAGGGGTGTACTAGTAGGATGTAGAAAATTTAAATTTGTCAGGGATGTAGAGGGATAACTCCAAATAGCCACAAATACATTTTAAATATTAGTTATTTCTAAGGAGGCTGGGTATATAAGTGGTCTCTAATTTTTTAAACATAAAAGACTAAACTACTTATCCAAGTGTTAGATGATTGACATAAGTCGGGCGGGTTTAAAGACCAACTCAAACATTATCAAGGCCTGAATCATTACATTTCAAAATGAAGGCTCGGAAAATAGGGAGTAAAAATCAAAAATCTCCTTAAAATAATTACAAAGCTATATAAATACAATTTTGGTAGAGATATAAGCTTGAAATATTGCCATGTAATTTAATAATAAAACCGGTTTGAGTCACTAGACAGGGATACAATGATTCATTTACAAAGTTTCTCATCTAATGTTGCTATGCTCATGACAGATATTCAACAACTGTTGATATCACCAAGTGAAGGAAATTAGACTATATATTTCTATTGGAACTATATTTATTTGTTTTGGCCAAAACAAAATTGATAAAAAAAATTGCAAAAACATTGGCATTTTCTTGTGTTTCCTACATTCTTGAACAAGTGGAATTTCAAAATTGAAGCCCAAGAAATGGTAGCGCTTAAAATGTATACAACCAAAATATAAAATTCTTTACGTTGTGGTTAGGTTGACATTTGGTAGCCACGTAAAATATCATATAAAATAACCAAATAAGTCTTAAAATTTCAAATTAGAATTGTGAAAGCTAAGGAGGGTAAGGGGGACAGAATGGTTTGGAAATGAGAAATATCCAAAGAATATATACTTTTATGCATGAAAGAATATTTAAATTAGTCAATTTTATAAAAAGACCATCCCACATAACCATATACCGGTAGTTTAGAAAGTTTGGAATTCGAAATTTTACTGCTGGGAAATCGGAGGGGCCTCTAAAATTTCCTAAGCTATAAAAACTCGATATGTTCTAAATGCGGGTACACTTTATACTAATTAAATCCCCTTCATCCCTAACACAATAAGTTAATTAGTAGTACATAAGTGTATAGCTCGAACGAATATTAAGGCATGGTGCTAATAAAAATAACAAAATAGAAAATGTTAATGATGTTGACCACAAACAAAATCTAATTTCTAAAAGGCTCTTTTTATAAAAATTGGGCTGTAGTAAGACATTTGAAACATTAAATTTGTAGAGGCAGAGGAAAAAAGTTTATATCAAAAGTAAATCAACACACAAACTAAAGTCTATCTTAAAATGGATACATAAGATTTACAAATACTTAGCAATAATCACATATATTGGAACTACATAACAATGAAAATAAACCAATTCAGGTGACATCACTTGGTGACCGTGATTCTCTTTGTATAATAATGATGCTTCATATTAATGTTTCTGTAAAAGAGTCTATTATTTCATTTATGCTCATTGGTGAAATATGATGCTCTTTTTTTCAAGTTTCTATGATCGTGCTTAGGTAAAGTATGCATTGCCAATAGAGTGCGACGGCCGCACTGCGATTGCGCTCGTTTGTGCACTCAGATTGTAGACTAGATAATATTTTCCTTCTAAGATTGTTTATTTATTAATATCAATAACTGGGTTGTGATTGCCATGGTTAGCTTAGGATTGTACACGAAGTAACTTTAAAAATTATGACAGTTGGATGTTCACCAATAAAGTAAGGATGTTATAGCTAAAAACGTCAAAACTCAATTTAGTACATTACGAAATCAAAGTGACCAAAATATTATGAAATATATCAATTTCCAAATTAGTTTGACACATATTTTAATCAAATGTCTGTTAAATTTTTTTCTGTATTATTACTGTATTGATATGTTGATGGTATTGATTATAATTTCTGTTTCAAACCTACCCAAACTACATAATCAGAATCTTTTCTTTAATTTAGTAGATAATTTTTATACCAAACACTTAATGACTATAGCTGTGATTGGGTAAATAGAGTTAAGAGTATTTTTTTCATATACTTTGTATTGTCAGCAATTTTACTCACTTTACTAAACTTTTTTATTGTGATATAAATATTTATTTTTTAATAAAATCTGCAATTATTAACTGTATGAAAATATTGTTATATTATAGTAAAATAATCGTATACTGAAAGAGTTTTCGGTCAGTAAGTTGTTGACGTCCAGTCTTTTTTCCAGGAATGTAAAACTCAGAACACACAAAGCAATCATTTTACCTGTTTCTACGGGTGTAAAGCTTGGTATCTTACCTTACATGACAAAAATAATATAAGAGAGTGTTCGAAAACAATGTGCTTAGGAAAATATTTGGTTCAAAAATGAGTTAGGCTACAGGGAGTTAAGTAGTTTACCTAATTATGAGCTACAAACACTTTACTCTCCATAAAACATTGTTAGGAATTTTAGTAGATTACGGTGAGTGGAATATGTATCATGAGTGGAAGAATCTAGAACCTTGTATATATGATGCTATGTATTTAAAAATCATGAATGTATATTTTGCACATTTAAAAACTTCCAGATATTTATGTGAGGAGATATTTATTAAATTATGCAAATAAAAATCCCCAAAATAAAGTATCAAGCGTTAAAAAAGATCACAGTTAGAAACTGCTCAATGTGTTTTTTAGTTATTCAAAATTCTGTTTACTGTACTCTTAAATTAAGTTATTATTTTTTGTGTTCGTATATGACTGCAGGCCGGATAGTTATGTAAGTAATAAAGACAAGCGAGCTGGTCAGATGTCTTGTGGGCCGTGAGTTTATAACAATCCCTTACACCAGCGGTCCCCGAACTCAGTAAGCAGAGGGCCAGTGGACTGGTTTGAACACAATACATACAATACACACATTATATATAATATATTATTTCATTATAGATCTCATTTCAATATACTGTATGCATCTCTTATAACCATAGTTAAACATGAAAAAAATTTGAGCGGTGCAGTCAAATCGGAAACGTAACTCGGACAGGACCCTTCACTCAAAATACACTTTATGGAACGCGGCTATAGCAGATTTTATATATTGCACCAAGAAGAACTATCATTTCAGCATTAACCTTTTTTAAATGTTTTTTAAAGTCCACGGGCTGGATTTGGCCGCAAGACGTAGTTTGGGGACCACTGCCATACACCATCATGCCATAGAAAAGTTTTTATTCTCGACCATAAATAATAGTGTAGTGAAACATTTTATCATTTAATTTGTCAATAGTGTTCTTAATTACCCTCTAACACGATCGTATATCAACTCACCATACACTAGTAGTGATGAGTACAGTAAGAATTCATCTGACTTTAACTTGGGAGGTTTCTTGTTTTTAAATGTATGTATATGTAAAAAATTATAAACTGAAAAAATGGCTTATTCCTACAAAGGTCTATTTTATAGAAAGCTGGGAGTTTATTGGTTATACAGTGCGCTGGTCAAATAATATACAGAATGCCAAAACAGTCAAGGAGAGGTTTGCAGGAATCATGTGCACTTCAAGGTCAAAATGAAGGGAGGACTCACCCTCCTTCATTGTCGCTGAGCTGGCTAGGACTGTCTCGTGTGTAAGTCTAAGCTCAAATCCAAGGTGGTTTTTTTTCGTGTTTTATAAGTTTGACTTTAGTTTTGGTAGTCATTATACGTAGGCCTAAATTTTTTTTAATCATGGAAAGTTGTAGTACAATTATAAAGTTAAGTGTATTCAAAAGAAAGTACGTGTCATTAGAGCGTGTGACAGTGGACTGAAAAGGTTGATGTATGCGGTGAGTTTGGATTAGTGAATTCTACTTTATGCATAATATAAAAAAAGATAGGATTTTAAAGGCAGTTGAAGAAGATAGAGTATAAATAAAAAAAATAAAAGAAAATGCGAACATACTAATGTGAATGCAGGTCTTTTGCAGTGGTAAAACAGTGTTGAACTTCAGCTACTCCTGTGAGTGGACCAATTTTGAAAAAAAAATCTACAGAATTTGGAAAACTGTTTGGTATATAATTTACGTGCTCCAACGGATGGCTGTATCGTTTTAAAGCCCGTTCGATTTCCTTTGCTAAAATTTGTGGTGAGGCAAAAATCGTAGATCTAAACGCTATAGGCGATTGGGTACGTAGCACTTGGACAGATCTTAGATGATCATACAAAGATGAAGACATCTTTAATGGAGATGAAACAGGATTTTTTTTTATAGATTAACGCCAGATAATACACTCAAATTTAAAAACGAAAAATGTATTGGAGGGAAGATTTCCAAACAAAATGTTAGAGCTACTGTTTTTGCAAACATGATGGGAACTGAAAAAAGGAAACTTTTAGCTATCGAGAAAATCTTCATTCTTAGATGTATTAAAAACATAAAAACGTCCTGTAAGCTACACGGCCAACCAAAAAGCGTGGAAGATAAGCTAAGAAATTGGGACAAAGGGCTGTCGTTTAAAAACAGAAAAGTTATACTCATAGTGGATAACTGCACAGCTCATTCAAGGTTAAATTTGTCCAAAATTAATCTAATGTTTCTTTACCGGCAAACAGTGTGAGCGTCCTGAAACCTATGAACCAAGGCGTCACTAGAAACCTTAAGTGTCACTACCACAAGCAACCATTAAAAACAATTATTTGTTGTATGGACACAACGAAACCTGTACAATTTATGTGTTAGATGTGATAAAATTCCTGGATGACGCTTGGAAGAATGTAACACAGCATACAATAGCAAAGTGCAAGGAACAGCTCACTCACATTAATTTACACAATGATGATGATGATAATGATTATAATGAATAAAGATGATGAAGAAGAAGAAGGGGAAGAGACCTGCCACTCTTGGAATTGATTAAGCAATTCAATGTGAAAGAATTTAGAAATTATCTTGATTCCTATGTTTCAGTGGATGACCACGTGGAAACATTTCAAGTGTTGAGTGAGTCAGAAATTATCATGGAATTATAAAACGCTGAGGCAGAAGAAAGTGCTGAAAAGAAACTGAACATGTGGAAGATGGCAACATCATTTGTTCAACATTACAGGAAGCAATGAGAGCAGCTGAAAGAAACTCTTTCAAGATTTTACCGCTTCAGAGACACGTCTGCCGACGTGTTTAATTCAGTACAGCAGCTATACAGCATAACACAAAATAAATAATTAAATTTATAGAAAGGAGAGTTCGAAAGAAAATTAAAGATTATTACGGGGAACAGGCCTAAATGTAAGTTATGTAAATAAAATACTTTTTATTTATTCTTCATTTATAAATTAAATGAAATTTGACATTTGTGAAATGTCCTTCCTTAAAAGCTATTAAAGGTGTTTTGTTGGTACCTCTTTTTATAACGTCAAAATTTGTTTGGCCCCTTCGACGATGGTGCCATAACCAAGTTCAACTGTGTGTGTGTGTGTGTATATATATAATACAGCCTATCTTCAGGCAAGTGTTTGTGCATTTCCCTTCACGCCAAGTTTCAACCTCAGGTAAAATGGAAGGGATCGCGACTTAAGATTAGTATTTTTTTGGGGACAAAATAAGTTAAATCAAATATTACCTCAATAGCAACGTTTAGTTTAATTTTCTTCGCCTTTAAATTTGAGAGTTCTAATGTAATTTGACTTGGACGTTTCCTATTAATTTAAAAACTGTCTAGTCAAATTACAATATTATCTGGACAAATATTCAAGTTCGGAGCTAACATATACAGAGAATAAAACTATGAGTCCACGTTCACACTCTGAGGCCTCTACTGCTAGCAAAACATCATATGTTTCTGAAAATTAAGACTTATTTTCACTGAGCTATTTTCAGTCAAATGTATAAACGTACTGACCGTAATAAAACATATATACTTTTATTTTAAAAATGTTAATCAATAACTTTTATATGAAAAAAAAATTAATCTAAGTTATCCAGTTCAACATAGAAAATAACATTTTTTCGTTACAAAGTTTTTTAATAGATAGATAATAAAAATATTTTTAATGTTATTTTAAACATAAATACTTTCCCCAATCTCCCTGTATCTGGCAGTCTAACCCAACACAATATTAGCGCGTTAGACCACGCGGACACCGAAGTGGGTAATAGATTACTAATACCTGATAAAAAATTAATTTTCAGAATAAAATTTCGATACTGAGATTTACTGCTATCGATACTTTCTTTCTAAACTAGCACGGTATCGATATTTTTCTTCTGATACTTTTCTGTTGATACCATATCCATAGTAGTAGGCCTACTAGTACTACAATTTTCTCTTCTCCCCCTTAAGCTCTAACATACATTAAATATATCTCAACACGCCTTACTGTTATTCCAGTCGCAGTCGCATATTAGCATGCTCTAATGACCCCTAAAGGGGAGCACAAGAACAGATTATAGCAGGTATTGATCAATTGATCACACCATGTTGTTAGCGGGACTTACTAATAGGGTGTCATACTTGGCGAAGGTTCTGAAACAGAAAAAAAGGCTGAATATTGTTAGTGAGGAAAAATATAAGGTAGAAGACCGAATAAGGGTTTCTAAAGATAAGTGCGGATACACTACTTTATTGGGGGCTAGGTGAATTACTCCTCTGACCACATTTTATACGTATCACTGTTACGAGAAGGGCTTTGGGACAGATATGGCACCCACCAGGGTTAATAATGTAGTTACCAAGCCCCTACATAAAAGGATTGGTGGCACCAAGCAGCTTATCATTGAAGGACTGCACAATTTTCCGGAAGTGGTCCTTGATGGTGGTAACCTACACATCCCGATGTAGCACCACATTGCGAACGTACTAAGTGCATCCACATTGACTCTCAAACATAGATTCTGGAATGCCTGCATCTTCCTCATATATATGTCCACCAGGTGGGACCAGTGAGACACACATAATCGAGAATCAGCCAGAGCAACTGCTTGTACAGTTTCAGTCCGTTCCTCGTGGACAGGGTGCTGTGCCTGTCAGAAGTGGGCCTATGCAAACTTACCTCAGTCTTGCCTTGGTCAGTCACTCAGTCACATGTAGCCTCCAGGTCAGTTTCGTGCCCAATGTAAATCTCAGTTATTTCATCCTGTCCACCCATTTGATATGATTTACAAACAGCCAAAGAGGGGCCAGCCCATAGTACTTTCTCTTACATGTGAAGAGCACTGCTGTGCTCTTCTCCACGTTGATACTTCTCATCCAGGAGGACAACAACCCTTAAAACTGTGTCAGATGAGTCTGGATTCTTCTCTCCACCAGATGCCCTCACTATGACTCTGCTACTAGATCCGTGTTGTCCACACACGGTGATAACTTGGTGGCTGGGGATGTGGGTATGTCATTATCATACAGACTGAAGAGAACAGATGAGAAATCCATGATGAATTTAACATCAATGATGAATCATTGATGTTAAAATTTCTCGTGACCTGGTCCACGAGTTGGACAAGTTGGTGAGATGTTGCGTGTCCCACCTGAAAGCCTAACTGCTAGTTCATCAAGATACCCGCTTTGCGAACAAGTTGGGTCAGACTCATCAGTAGTACTTTGTCGAACAATTTACCCAAACAGTCAAGTAAGCTGATCAGTTGGTAATACGAGGTAAGGTCTAGGTCCATAGTTGGTTTATGAAAGCATTGGACGTTGACATGCTTCCAAAACTCTAGGAAATGACTCAGGAGCAGTACGGCGTTGAATAACTCCACGAGGAAGCTATTATCCTTCAAAAGCATCTTTTTGAAGACCACGTTACTGATACCGTCTGGTCCAGGGTCTTTGATTATTCGTAGAGCAGCTAAAGTCCGCGAATTTCTGTTCAGTTCTGGTTCATCTAATTGTTTGTACGAGACCACACAAATGACCTGAGCTACGTACGCAGTGTACACCGGTTCTGACGGGTCGTCAGATGTCATGAATTGAGCCTCTGTATGCTCAGTGAAAGCATCAGCCTTCTCCTGGTTGTAGTTGTCCACCCCATTCCATCCTACAATAGGTGACCATGGTGTGGTGATCCACAACAAGATCCTCATAATTCGCCACAAAACCTGTCATGTACGTACAGCCACTCAATATTTTCCTCCCAAACCCTTTTCTGATATTTCTGGACAATCTCGTGAACCGTGTGAACTTTGCGACTCAAGTTGGTCTTGTCTACCAGGTCCCTCGAGGTTTGCCAAACCTTTGTCAGCTTACATTTCTCCTTGACGTGTCTAAGGATAGAATTGGGCTAAAATGTCTGGGTATTTCTCTTAGGACGGTACCTAGGTTTTGAAGCCTCAAGAACTCGCTTGATGGTAGAATTTATGAACCCCACACCGTTATCTGCTTCTGCTGACGTTAGAAAAGTAGGGATAAATCCCAACGTTTATCTTGACACATTTTCAAACCTGTTCCAGTCAGAACGCCTCAGGTCACGTTTTAGGTGGCTGATCAATGAAGGACACCACGCACCCCAGGTTCAAGAGAACAGGATTGTGGTCTGAGTCTAACTCTGCTAATAACTTCAGTAACAATCTACGTCTGATCCCTTTTGTGACAGTTTAGTCTATGAAGTCGTAGCAGATAACAGGATTGTAAGGGTAGTAGGTTGGGGAGGGGCCATGGGCCACAAGGCCACTTTGATTGATGCAGTCATGGATCATTTTACTACAAACATCTATAACCTTAGAGCCCCTGGAAGGATGTTTTGAGTTGTAGTCACCACCAATTGAAACAGGTATTGTGCCATGTAGCAGTGCAACCATTTCGGTTTACGTGGCTCTCTCGAACTAATGGTGAGGAGGAAGGTAGATTGGAATGAAACGTAATTGACTACTTGTGGTCTTGATTTGGATAGCCAATGCTTCCATATGTTGGAGGAGAGGAAGTGAGATGACGTGATGGTTGAGCCTTTTTGGACAAGGATGGCCCTCCTACACCAGGCCACAGTACCCAATTGGCCACTAGAACGACAGATAACTCTACAAACAAGAAGCTTTTCTCTGGGACGCATGTGGGTTTATCATAACAGCATCACATAGACACAATTCTTAGCCAGGAAACTTTCTAACTCAACCTTATTCTTGACTCTATCTGCGTTCGAGAGTGCGATCGTAAGCTCTTTCAGCACTTGGGGTCCTCTATTTAGGTCCACTGCCATGGGAGATTGGGTAGAGGATTATATGCTCCATAAACAAATGTCCACGGTTACTCCTTGAAGATTCCTGGACCTTCCTCAAAAGACCCGATGAAAAGTCCCAAGAATCCTGTCCTGGAATCACTTTGAGGAGCTCAATGCAAGTTTTGAGCTTTGCATCCTCATCCTCTGGAGGGGAGGTATGTGTAGTGGGAGAAGAGTTTACAGTGAGGGAAATGGGTTTGGGTTGAGAAGGAGCGGAATGAAGTAGAAAGGTAAATAAGTGGGGAGAGTGGCGTGAGGAGCGGCGGGAGTGGATCAAGGATCGGGTGTTGGGATGAGGGGGGGGGGAAGCGGTCTTGGCAGATCCTTGACCGGAAATGAAAAACCAGGGAGGGCCAGTTTTGGGAGGGTTGATGGTTTTGGCAGATTCCTCAGCCTGGGGAAGAGGGGGGGGGCAGGTTGGTCTCCATAGCAACGCGATAGTGAAATATTTACTCTGTGACTTGATGCCGGAAATAGAAACATGCTAACCCTCCATACAGTGGCATACTCCAAGGGCTTCCAGCCATCTCTTAGCCATCCATCCTCCCTTATTGTGCCTTGGAGGCACATGTCGTCCCTTCTGCTCATATCGTGGTCACCACCACAGAACTCACAACTAGGATTCACACAGCAATTCTTTCGCACATGCCAAAACTGGAAACCGTTTTTACACTTAAACAGACCACTGGATGACATGTACTTCCCCTTGACGACTAGCCCACATAATACAGTCTCACAGCGTGCTACCCTGGAGTCAAAGCAACAAATAAGTTGGCAACCGCTGCCTCACTCCAGTCCTATGCTCCCGTTTCACATGAGAGAGCATCTGGTGGCATATTTCACAGGAAAACCCATCCTTCCAACTCCTCTTGGATCTCATTGGGATTTATGTGAGTCAAGAGTTATTTCACAACAGTCATGAACAAACGCTCCCGTCCTAGCTTGTAGACCGATGTTGGATCTCCAAGATAGGCAGGAACACCTGGAGATTGCAGTAAGCTTCCTACGGCTCACAATGGAGGCGTACTTGGTTCCCCGGCTACCTCACTACCTACACAGACTCTCGAAGCTTGGACTGAATGGTCCTGGTCACCTTGGGAAAGTCCTCCACATCACAAATGATCATGGAAGGAATCTTCCCCTTGGCTTTGTGAGCCAGCTCAGGGATCCTAGTAACCGTTTATAGTGAGGAACGGCTTATGTTGCTACTTTTCGTTTCCCACCACTTCCATACCTTGGCCCAACGGAGTGTCCACAGACTTGCATGAGCTGTTGACAAGTGGGAAAAGTTTAACCCGGTATTCCGAGTCTGATAAAGGTCAGCTGGGCGTTTCTTACCTGCCAAAACCCCTTGGAAAGAAATGACACCGGTGATACATGTTTTGGAGACCCTCGCATTTACACTTGCGTCATTACACTTGAAGCGGTCTTTTCTGTCTTGGAACGACTACGCTACAACCTGGTCATGACTAACGTTATCAGCATTAGGTTTCAAGCATTCATGCTGGCAGGAGCGGTCACCATGTTACCATAATTCTCTGCTAACAGCCCTGAGAAGGGCCACCAGTAATTGGTGACCCTCAGTGGCACGCACATCTTCTATAGTTGGAGGGGCCCCACACTGGACTCTTCCGTGCCAGCAACGCTGCCGATGTTTTGTAGGGAGCTGGCACTAGTCCGGGAGCTGAGGCACAAGGACCAAATGATCAAGTGGCCCTGAAAAGGGTTGAGTCATCACTCGCCCTGAGTAGGGAGGTCCTTTAAAATTTTGAACTTTTTTTATGCCAATGTATTTTACTAGTATTTGTACTGTTTTGTACACCCACCTATTTTGAGTAACTAGAATTAAAGTGCTCACTCCTAGTCAATGCGGAAGTACAACTTTTGAATTTTGAGCTTTTTTCAAAATCAACGTTTTGTGACGTTTTTTAACACAACAAAAAATTAGTCCCCCCACCAAATTTGAGTAATTAGCATATCAAAATGAATACTCCAAATTAAGGGAGGACTACATCTTTAGAATTCTGAAATTAATCGATGCCAAGGTTTGGTACTAGTTCTGTACCATTCTGTACCACAAATACAAATGGTGTATCCACACCCAATTTGATTAACTGTAATATAAAAGTGGCTCCGAACTAAGCGAGGTCTATATATTTATAATTTTGAGCTTTTTTCGATTACAACGTTTTGTAAGTGCTTTGTACCACTCTATAGCACAACATTTTTTTGCGTATAAAATTTCACCTAATTAATCAAGGTTTTTAAAGTCTAATTTAATCAATATACTACATCAAGGGTGAAACCAGATCAATTTAATACGGGGTCATAATTATAAATAACATAATTTTAATTAATGTTAATTTTCTGTTTAAAGTCATTTAATAGTTTCTCAATGAGCTATTTTTTTTAAAAGATTACCCTAAAAGCTATGAGTATTCTTCGCTTTAATTTAAAATAACTTATATTCTTCTATATACCATTTTTAAGTGTGTCTCACCTAGAGATATTTGAAATTCGGATGCCCCTCGAAGCTGTTTGGAATGATCCTCAGCTTAGTTTTTTACGATACATAAGTGACCACTTTGACGTGATAGTTACTCAAAATTAATGCGGATACAAAATGTGGTGTTTATGGTACAAAAGGGTACAAAACTATTACAAAACTTTGTAAAGATTACAATATTATCGTATTGGCTGCCAATTGTAACGATAACATCTTACAAGACCTCACGCTGCACGCCTATTGTAAGTGTAGCATCTTTCTTTACTGCCCCGCGTTGTACGTCAATTGTAACGTATACCTTTTATAGAGTCTCTTAGAAAACCTCCACGTTGAGCGCCATTTGAAACATCACACAATATACTTTCTAAGGTTATATGAGTGGGTGCTATGTTTCGAATATTAAGACTTCCTCGTACTTTATATATGTTAAGTTTTATTTCCACACAATTTTATCAACTGTAAAATTACTGTACTCATTATGATACACTAGTTTGGCAATGTGCCTATATGTTATTACATCTTTGTACAACGGTCCTGCACACGTCTATCAACTACAGAAGACGAGGAGTGACTCTACCAACTAGCGTCAGCAAGCCAAGCGTCTTGCTGAGCTGTTGATTGTGAACCCCGTAAAATGGATACTCTCGAACCCAGATCATTATTTGATTTCTTTCTATCGACCAATAGGGAAATTATCTATGAGCGCGAAACTAAATCTGGCTTGGCGTCACTATGCACCTGCTATTATTTTACTGCACAATACAACCCGGAAATCAGACCATGCCCTTGACACATGCAGCTAAATGAAATAAAAAAAAAGAAACATGGCCGTAGCTTAGAAAAGATGAGTTTAAATCAAGCTAACTGAAAAAAGGAAATATGAAGATATTTACTTTAAAATATGATCTCAAATATTAATAAAGACAGGATAATCGATATCATTACAACTTTGGCATTAAAAAAGTTCAAAATTCTGAAGATGTATTCGTTCCTTAATTTGGGTGGCCATTTTGATAAGCTAATTACTCAAAACAGGTGGGGGTCCAAAACTAGTAAATATGATGGCATTGAAAAGAATTCAAAATTCGAAAGTGTTACTTGGAGTTAATGGACCTTGAGAAGGGCAAGCGACTCTTTGTAGGGGTCGCGAGTGGCCCGATAACTTCCGGGAGGTAGAGGGGCTCCGCTGGCTCACCCACTCTGGTTTCCTGCCCCTATCGATAAGGGTACATTGTCTCTGGTAGTCAACACTGGCACTGGAGTGTTAGCATATACTGTTCTCATCGTAAGATCCTTTCAGAAATTACAAACAAGTTCTTTATAGCGCAGATTAATAGCATTCTACTTTATTATTAGAATTGATTGTAAGTACTGGAAATATATAATTAAAGTGACAGCTTGACTTGATGTATGAATACATTTAAGTAGATATAGTAGCCTTGCTAGCACTCAGGTAAGGTCCTTCCTATAGAAATAGGACTATACAAAACAAACACTGTGTTTGACCAAACAAAATGTGTTCATTGAGCCTGAAGCTAGGCCACCGGACTGACAGTACTTTAATCGTATTACTATTCCTCTCTCTCCTTCCTCCTCTCTTTCTGTCTCTCTGTCCTCGTGTTCTAGGTTGGTCATTGACATGGCACACTCATTCCTGTTTCATTTTTCAATTTCAGTTGGGTTTTTTCATTTAGCAATTTTATGGATGATTGGAAATGGCCGTTGGAACAAGAAAATACTGGACCGTCTCCCGTTTCACAAGGAGATAAACTGTTTCGGTAACTTCATGTAAACTTAACAAACTACTTTTAAACTGGGCAGTAATCTCTTTGTATCTTAAGTTTATTAAGTTTAAAATAAGATAGTTTATTATTATATTATAATCCACAAATTGTCTAATGATATTAAAACGTTATTATTAATTTTGTGTACAATTTCTAGCAACAGAAATGATCACCTATATTAAAATAGTTCTTTTCAACAAAGTATTTTCAAGTTACTAATATTTATTTTAAAATAAGTGCAGATGGAATAACGGCTGCATTAGGTAGGTAGGCTGGTTACCAAATTTTTAAAATATTTTCTCGTGTGGTTTGATCTATTTTCGTTAGATTACAAGTGCCATTTATTAAAATTTTAAGTGTAATATATTTATCTATTTTTTGGAGAAGAGTAAATAAAAAAAGAGTTAATATTTTTAGTTTTCTAGTGTAACGAGGAGGATGGGGCTTGAATCCTATTCAGATGCATTGAGGCGGTTTTTTTTCAAACTGATTCTCCTCCTTATAGATGCAAATAGAGGTATATTTCCTCCACAATATTTTTATCTTGTGTCTGATAACGATGTTACAATATTAAATTTGTAGTTTTACTTCCTCATACATTAAACCATTCAAGTTTGTGTTATTAAAAGTTAACAACTCTAGGGTTTAATGAAAATTTTATTATTATTATTATTATATATTATTATTATTATTATATTATTATTTTATATTATTATAACCACGTCTATACTACCCGTTGGGTTGTACGCACTTACGCTAAGGTAATGTAGGGTGATTGTGAATGAAATGAAGGACTACAGCTTAACGGAATCCGAAACGGTGAGACTGGCATTCCTCACATTCACAAGAGTCTTGTCAGAGGTGAAGGAGGTTTTGGTAATCAGATAAATCTTTGCCGGGACCGAGGATTGAACCGGCCGCCAGCATAATGAAAATTTAAGTTACTTTAAGTTTCCGACTTCGAGAATATTATTTTTAGTAAACAGTTGGCCTGTCTGAAAGTTTGTTCTCCATAAAGTGATTAAATCGATTATTTTATGGTTAATAATTATTTTCTCTATCTCATCGCATTCTCCTTAATGAATACAGATTAAAAGTGTCTTAGCTAAAACAATAAACATAAAATCTTTTTTTTAAGGATTTGATGATTATAATTAAATTTCACTTTAGTTTAAAGGTAAAGGCACAAATTAAATTGTTCATGTTATAAGTTAAAAAAACGAAAATTTTGAAAAATAAATTTTTCCAAAATTAAAAGTAAATGACATGGAACTCTGGACGGACTTTCTCACTACATTGCTTTAGAATGGAGATATTAAAACTCATAATATATATGAAACGAGATAATATAATTACTATACACTAACAAACCTAAACAAACATTGTTCTATTCTTATGTAAAACATTTTTTTTACTCCCGGTTTTAAATATTATAATTTTATTTTTAATGAATTAAAGTCCTTAATTGTATATTCATACCAATAGAAAATATTGATCTTGGGTCCACTAAGGTCATCACTTCATATCAAAATTTTGACATTTTATTAGAGGTTGCACATATTATGGTTACCGCATTGCTATTAAATTCCTCATTTTTACAGAAGCGTAGATTTCCCTACTCCCACAACTATTTGAGGTACTAAATAAATTATAACTGGACAATTGTAGTACTATTAAAATAAAATTTATATATGATATATATCTTTATTATATCAATAGTTCCGGAAATATTGGCAAATATACTAATACAATTTTGTGAGCTTTAGTTGTACAGAGATACTACTTAATTTTTAACGAAATAATTCTCTAACTCTATAGAGTAAGTGGATAAGTAAGTATTTCAAAATGTTTATGTTATTTTCCTTTAATATCCTAGGGTAAATGTATGTACAGCAAAAATCTATCTCTATCATTTTAGACTCAATAGTCAATATTTACCTTTTTAATTTCTCACTACCTAACAGCTAGCAAGAGTATTGTGATCACCAAATAAAATCGATTTCGAGATTTTGATGAATGTTGACGTTTCATGAGCCCCCGAATCCGAAAATTGTTGTCTGTCTGTAACTCAGAGTAGTGCCTAAACTATTTTACTAATTGGGCTAAGATCTGGTATCTAGGGTTGCTAAAAGAGTTTTTTGTAATTGGATATCAAAACCTAAATTTAACGGTAGTTTATTGAAGGTCAAAATGAGAAATAGAGATTCAGCTTTAACGCTTTTGATTAAATTTGTTTTCTAAACATTCATCACTATTACAAATAAAATGTATATTCTAAATTTTTCGTGAAAATGACTTTGAAGTTTCCAGTATGATGCGTAAATGCACATTTTTGATCGTATCTCCGTAAATCTTTTATTTGAAACCATCTTTTTATAGAACCCATAGTTTTCAAGCTATAAGTAAATAATTTTTTTTTTTTTACTTTTTGAACACTAAAAGTTAAGTATTGGGACTGTCTAAAAGTCTAAATCGAGATGTTGATGGATTTCGAATTTTAATGATCCCCCTAACCATAAAAAGTGTTTTCTGCAATGCCATCTGATTTTGTGTCCATCTAACGCTAAAATTAAAGTAGTTTACTTAAGGGTGAAAAGAGAAAAGAGCGTTTTTCTCAAAATCTGCTCTAAAGAATTTGTTTAAAATTCGTATCCAGGCATTTATTAAAATTATTAACAAAAGTGTTATTTTTATTTTCCCATGTAAATGACTTTTGGGTTACCTTACAGAAACGGACATTCCATATCTCTACAACTATTTGAGATAGTAAATAACTTATCTTTGTAAAATTTTAGAACTATTAAAAAGACATTGCTTTTATTTGAAATATATTTCTATAAAACCAATAGTTTCTAAGATATTGGCAAGATATATTGATACAATTTTGTGAGCTTTTGTTGTACAGAGATACGCAGTTATTCTCTAATTCCATAGAATAAGTAAATAAGTAAGTCTCTTAAAATGTTGATTTCTTTTCTCTAACCTCTTAGGGGAAATGTTTTTACAGCCATGATTTATCTCTATCATTTTAGACGCAACAGTCAATATTCACATTTCTTACTGATCACAATGTATATATGAGGAATTCAATAACAACACGATGCCTGAAGGTGAACAACACTTAATAAAATGTCGAAAATTTTATCCGGAAGTAGAAATTTTAACATGAAGTGTTGACACTTGTGGACAAAATATCGATCTTTTTTATTGGTCCAAATATACAAATTAGCTCATTAATTTTTTTAAATAAAATTATAAAATTGGATACCGGGATTCAAATGTCTTACGTTAAGTTGTAACGTTTAAAATAGCTAGCCTGATATATTCATTCATGTTTGTACGCCACCATTAGGTGCACATTTGATATAACGATTGAATTGGGTCCAATTTGCTGTTCTGTATTATAATAATTAAAAAGGGAAGATGTATTATTTTATAAATTAAAAGTTCTGGTGTTTTATAGTTATTTTTATCTAAGTAGATAAACAGTTATTTGTTAGATATTTCACACTTTGTAAATTTTAATAAAAGCCCGACTATTACTTTTTATGCATGATAATTCCCGACACGTGAGATTTAGAACACAGATTAAGATGTCATAGACTCTACCTACACGCTCCTCGTCAGGAAGGAAAGTGAAGAGATGCGTGCCCTGAAGGGGTATATCAAGCGAATTTCCTTCTCGAAACTTCCAAAAGAAAAAGGTGTGGTCATCCAGGTAGTTTTTTGTCCACAAAACTGCGTTGTCTATTTAAACAGAGACGTAGAATGATGTCGCCATACCTTGCAACTTAACAACTTAACACAAATAAATCTTACTACCCGCTCTCATTTAAAATATTGTAATTTTGAATAAAGATGTGAATAATAAATTATTGAGATGTATAATTCCATATCATTACAAAGTATAGCGCAATTTTTGCTTGGGTTTGCTAGTGTGTATTATTTCGTTTCACATATATTACAAGCTTTGGGTAAATATCTTCATTTTTAATATATTAGTCGGATTTAAATAAGAAGAAACATTTTGTCAATTATAAAATATAATACAGTAATTCCATACATTAAACGTTGTCTTGTGATCTGCAACTTAAATTTTGATTAATAGTAGGCTAAGTAATAATACTAATACAAAGGTAAAATGCTATAATTAGACACCAAAAAACTATGTTTGCATTTTCTAAGAGTTTATTTCCTTCGGAATCCTATTATAGTTTGTCTGGGTGTATGTAGGTAAAAAAGTATATATATATATATATATATATATCTTTACAACACTCAAGATTATCATCTTTACATTGCATGCTAATTACTCGGCCTTCTATAATAGCATGATACACAAAGTTTTTTGTTTTTTCATTAACAAATTCAAAGGAATTTGAAATCGTAGTTCAACTATTCAGAAGTGATTATATTTATTTTAAGAACATAAGTTGTTTGAGTACCTAAAATAATATTTTTACTAATAAATCAACCCAATAAAACCCAAACATATTTTGTTACTTTTATTTTATGGACAGGTTTCCAAAACAGTTTATTTATATTAAATTTTATTGTTATAGACAAACCCTGCATTTGCTAAAGGTTGAACAATTTGTTTTTTCAACATAATTCAAAGGTAAACAACAAGATATTACAATTCATAAAATACCCTTTAAAGGAAGTTATTTTCTTAAAATTTGATAACGCATATTTTAAGTAACTCATTTCGAACAGTGAATTTAATAGTACCGTAGCTCGAAACAACAGTTTAAGAATAATTAAGATGTATTTATTTTGCTATTATGTATGGTAAAAACACATGGATGAATTCAAATATAAAAAAATATTAACTATTCATATTAAATCAGCTGGATGACAAGAAAAATATTGAGCATATTAAAATTATTTCTCTAAAATTAAACTGCTTATAAAAATTAGTTTAATATTATTACTCTTTTTTTTCGATATCTATGGAAATAAATTATTTGTGAAGGTCTTGAGGTACAATAATAGAAAAAAATTTTAAAATGATACTTCCAGAATATCTATATACTAAAATCATGGTAGGATGGTAGAGTATATAAAAAGTAATGTGCTGTTTTATTACTAACAACATGTAGATTTAATATTCTTATTATTTTATCAACATTAATTATATCTATCAAAAGTGAGATTTGCAACCATATTATTCAACATAATTTTATTAGTTTTAATACCTATTTATATCTTTCCCACTATCGTGATTCCTTTATAGTCATCTTGGAAGTATTACTTTTTACTCAGCTTATTTTGCTTAGTTTGTGATGACCATGTTCAATGCTAAATGAAAGGGGTAGTAAGACTGGTCATCACTCGCCCCGTCAAGCATCAGGCCTTATTTATAAATAAATATGAAAGAAAATGAGCAAGAATTGAGAAATAGTTTCATTTGTTTTTCTTCAACAGTCCACCCTAGCAAACATTTAATACCAACATGAGTGAAGTTAGCAAACAAGTGGTTCCTTTCGATACCGATCCTATACCAGAAGGTGAGTACTTATATCAGTAAAAGTATCGAGTAGTAAAACTACGAGTATGCAAAGGAAAATATCGATATTAGTAAAATATTGACACTTTTTTCTCATCTCTAGCCATCAGTATATTTACACTAACGGGGTAGAGACGAAAAAGTTTGGACTGAGAAGAAATAAACCCAGATTTAAGTGGAGGAAGAGTGTTAATAAAAATAACATTCGGAGCAACTGACAAAGACTCGAACCGACAAACTAAACATGAGTCACTGATGCGGGTAGGCCACGATGTTCTTCAGTCGTAAGAAAAACTCCAACAAAAACTATTTAAAAATGTGTCAAATGCTGCCTTCCCTACCCCCGTGAGCGACTTATGAACTAGTGAACTCACGTTGAGATAGAAAGGGGCTACGTGTACCCCCTGGGTGAATACATGTCCCTCCATCCTTGTCCCTCGAGCAGTAATGTAGCGTGTCCCTGTCCTTGTCTTGCACTCGTGGAGACGACCGCTCTAGGTCGGTCATTGACTTATCTCATCCATTCCCACTTTGTTCCCCTATGACACCCTCGCTGCAACAAGGGCACAAGAGCACGGGCTAACCCCATTCCCACTGTGTTCCCCTATGACACCCTCGCTGCAACAAGGGCACAAGAGCACGGGCCGAGCTCCATTCTCTTCAGTTAGTTCTCTCTCACATCGTGGGCCATTACTCTCTCTGTTCTTGAACCACCAGATAAACTTGTACTGAAACAATCAGCCTTGGCGAATAGCAAGAAATAACCAACATTGTAGCTATACTACTTTTTCACGGAAGGACTTTTTAGAAATTATTAATTACTTCTTGATAACATTAAACTGGTCTTTGATTGGTATTAATATTATCTATCAAAATTTGCAGTTGCAGATAACATTACCAGACGTATGAATACATAAATGTAGATTTTTTAAATTTTTGTAGCGTTCAGGGTTTTCTCTTAAAAAATTTGATTGTACTACGATATTTATGACGCGACTCCACAAGGTCATTGATTTCATTCTTGTTTTGAAGAATAGTTACTTTTTTTTTTAACAAAAATCTTTTCAAAAAATGATTCTAGTCTCTGTAAATTAAAAGTGAGTATAATTTAAATTTGTATCTAACATTTAAAAAAAATATGATACTATATATTTTATATATAAAACCCTTTCCTAAATCTCTTTTTTTAAACCAAGATATTTCGTTTTAGTTTTGTTACTGTTTGTCATTGTTAAATTTTATAAAATTAAAAAATTTGTATCACTTCCGTGCTTGCGTCCGTAACCAGACATCACAAAAAACCATGAAGTGCGTTACTACCAAATTACGCATACGTATTCATGATTGCTAATTTTGATAAAGGTCACCTTGATACTCTGTCAACTTACACATGGTGATAACTAACTGGACCCGTGGTGTAGTGGTCAGTGCACCTGGCTACATGCCTAGGGATCCCGGGTTCAGTTCCCAGCTGGTAGCTTGGGTATTTTTCACGAAAGGGGAATAAGCCCAACGGTCACCAGGATTTGGTAAATTAGGCTTAAGTTAGATCTAAACTCACAGCTCCATAATAATCATCATCACGACATGTAGACAACCTCCTGTGGTGTGCCCTGGACAACGTTCTGTGGCCCCAGAGCAGCTGATAGTCTACATGTAGACAACCTTCTGTGGTGTACCCTGGACAACGTTCTGACACAAGAGTGGCTGATAGTCTACATAGAGACAACCTCCTGTGGTGTACCCTGGACAACGTTCTGACACAAGAGTGGCTGATAGTCTACATACAGACAACCTCCTGTGGTGTACCCTGGACAACGTTCTGTCACAAGAGTGGTTGATAGTCTACATGTAGACAACCTCCTGTGGTGTACCCTGGACAACGTTCTGACACAAGAGTGGCTAATAGTCTACATACAGACAACCTCCTGTGGTGTACCCTGGACAACGTTCTGTGGCCCCAGAGCAGCTGATAGTCTACATGTAGACAACCTTCTGTGGTGTACCCTGGACAACGTTCTGACACAAGAGTGGCTGATAGTCTACATAGAGACAACCTCCTGTGGTGTACCCTGGACAACGTTCTGTCACAAGAGTGGCTGATAGTCTACATACAGACAACCTCCTGTGGTGTACCCTGGACAACGTTCTGTCACAAGAGAGGCTGATAGTCTACATACAGACAACCTCCTGTGGTGTACCCTGGACAACGTTCTGTGGCCCCAGAGCAGCTGATAGTCTACATGTAGACAACCTTCTGTGGTGTACCCTGGACAACGTTCTGACACAAGAGTGGCTGATAGTCTACATACAGGGGACAGAACGTGGAAGTCATGTCTCTCCTGGTCATATGTGTCACACGATAAAATAAGTAATAACTTATATGTACTTAATTCAGTAGTGAATCATCATCCCCGTGTGCGGGACCTGGCATGAGCACACTGCCACTGATAGTTTTGATACGACAACAAAAGTGTAATTGAAAGCAAAGTTAAGTAAATGCACCCTTCCTTTCCACACTGAAAGAAGGAAGTTTTAATTTGACCGATCTCAGAATGATCCTAGCTTATAAAAGTTTTAATTTGACCGATCTCAGAATGATCCTAGCTTATAAAAGTTTTAATTTGACCGATCTCAAAATGATACTAGCTTATAAAAATTTTAATTTGACCGATCTCAGAATGATCCTAGCTTATAAAAGTTTTAATTGGACCTATCTCAGAATGATCCTAGCTTATAAAAGTTTTAATTTGACCGATCTCAGAATGATCCTAGCTTGTAAATGTTTTAATTTGACCGATCTCAGAATGATCCTAGCTTATAAAAGTTTTAATTAGACCTATCTCAGAATTATACTAGCTTATAAAAGTTTTAATTTGACCGATCTCAGAATGATCCTAGCTTATAAAAGTTTTAATTTGACCGATCTCAGAATGATCCTAGCTTATAAAAGTTTTAATTTGAACGATCTCAGAATGATCCTAGCTTATAAAAGTTTTAATTTGACCGATCTCAGAATGATCCTAGCTTATAAAAGTTTTAATTTGACCGATCTCAGAATGATCCTAGCTTATAAAAGTTTTAATTTGACCGATCTCAGAATGATCCTAGCTTATAAAAGTTTTAATTTGACCGATCTCAGAATGATCCTAGCTTATAAAAGTTTTAATTTGACCGATCTGAGAATGATCCTAGCTTATAAAAGTTTTAATTTGACCGATCTCAGAATAATCCTAGCTAATAAAAGTTTTAATTTGACCTATCTCAGAATGATCCTAGCTTATAAAAGTTGCTATATTATAGCTTGCCATGGTCAATATAGGCGACACCCAGCTCTCAATTCACACGGTGGTTGACTTTTTTGAAAATGGCCACGTAAACAACTAATAATGTTCCAATAAGAAATAAAGGAAATGGTTAGATTAAGGGATGCCCTAAAATTAATAAATGCATTTATTTCCTTCATTGTGTTTGATTTTAAGCCATGTTTATTTATTTGAGGTAATTATTATGTTCTTTCTGCACCTACTGATTATATCAGCAGAAGAACATTTCTATGAGCAGAACAAAAGGGCCTAACAGTTTTACTAGGCAATGTATTTTCACATACCTTTTATACAACCAACTTTTTGATGGATGACAAATCTACGTATAGGCTGAGTTTGGTTTTAAGGAACAATATCTGGCAGTTACTAAATTTAAATTAAAACCATTTTAATATATTCATACATTCAGTCATAATATATCTGCAGCCATCAATCTTAATAGATATTATCAATTACTATAAAATTATATGAATAATATAGCAAAATGTTATCAATGTTGGCCGCTAAGAAATATGTTTGAATTATCTAAACTGTTCTTCCAAACAAAATAAGGCTACTGTTTTATGGGTTTATTTAAAAAAAACACTTCGTTATTAGGACTTTATTGTGTACCGAGAGTATAATATAGTGTTACATTGTGTTTGCTAAAATCATCTTGATATCCCATTGTTTGTAAACATTGCAGCAGTGGCGTGGATAGAAACCTTGTTGGGGTAGGTTGGAGGGGGGAGGGGGGCCTTAGGTCTTTATATTTTAATTCTACTCTAAATTTCATGGTAGAATTTATAGAACACTAGCTTAATGTTTCTACCTCTTATTTTTTAGCAAAGGTTTAATCAAATTCACAAATTTTAAAAAAATATTATTTTACACGCATAAATAAAAGTACAAGCATAGTTAACACAATATGACTTTAAAATAATTCGACAAAATTAACTATAAATGCACAGTGCAGCAATTATAATTAAATACGAATAAACAATTATAGTCGAAATGTCCAGATACTTAATTACTTTAGTTGAAAGTCCAATAGCAGAAGAGAAGCAGCTAAAATATTTGACTATTTTTCAAGTAACATTGATTTCTTGGTGAATGTTGAACATAGCCAAACCGTTTAGTTTTGTTCCCTTATAATGTTTCTTTAGTATCTAGCCGATGCAATGTCTAGAAAAACTGCTCCCTTGTATTTGTTGAAATTGGAAGCGTAGCGAGAATCTTTATCAATCTGTTTATGAGTGGAAAAACATTTCGACTATTATTAAAATAAAATATGATGGCATTTTTAGGTTTCTTTAAAAGCTTTCTTGTGGCGGTACCAAATCAATAGTTCCCCAATCGCCATAGTCAAATCTACCTCTAGGTCATCTTCATAAAAAGTGGATATCTCTTTCATGCCTTCCTCTTGCTTTGGAGCAGAAAAAATAATTTCCTCACGCTTGTCGAGATTAATATTAATCTTCAGCGCGTACAAAGTCAGAAGCAATAGATATCAACGTTTTATCACCATATATACTGGTTGAAGTAACAATGTATTTGGATAAAACTGTAAGTATTTCGGTAAGTTTAGATACATCAAACTGTTTCCGATTGTTAAGAGGTACTTTTTACGAAACTGTGGCGTCAGAGTTAAAATTATAAATTTACTTCCCTACCTGGTGAAACATCCGACCTACAAAGTGCTATGTTGAAGGGAGTAATTGATAAATGCGCCTGACACCATCAAATTGTTACTTAATGTGCTGGTAATACCAACACAAATGTTGGTGGTTGTAAAAGAGTTGGTAAAAATAACGTGTGGCGAAAAGTTGGAATGGTACTGGAGCATATTATTGGTATTGGTTGTGAGGCAAACATTATACACAATTGTGTCCAATGTGCTGTTGATTGATACCAATTGATATTGAATTGTTTACAGTAAAACTATACAAATACATTTATATATGCACAGTAAGAGTTGACGAACTTAAACTTTTGTGACTCTGCAGGAAACAACTATGCTAAATTGTTAAAACATACGAATACAGGTTTTAGTGATTGGGCCCATCAATTGACAGAATATAGAGCATGTTTAATGAACTTCTTTCATATTAATTTCTCAAGAAAAGTGTTCAGCTATGTTGCAGAATCTGTTTAAACCTATGGTGGTTATCATTTTAAGAGATCAAGTGTCTATATACCAAAGTAGTGGGGACATCCCAACTACTTACCAAACATACATTAGCTTCCTTGAAACAAATACAATTTCAGCTACAGAAGTAGCCGTGAACATTGAAAATCTTTTGAACATATTAAAAGCCAGAAAAAGTGATCATTTTGTAACAATTTATGTCAAAAATAAACTAAATTTATTAGTAGATCAGGTGAAATCAAGGAGGTTAAGTATTGTGAAGTAGTTAAGATTTTCTAAGAAACCAGCCTAGACTATGTAAACAAGCGGAAGTCCAGTTTAGGAAATGCTGAGAAATTCAAGTGGGTGCTACTAAGGAAGATGCCCGAATGGAAAGAAATGCAGGACTGTTTGAAACAAGGAAATGATCACACGAATAGGAACAGATGAAACTCGTGTATTCGAATAGTGGGCCCTCATAAAAGCTATAGTTGTGAGGAGGTTGAATGTATGGAAATAGGAAAATATTTCTATATATTATAAATTGGTGCAAATATGTTATTAAATGAATGATCACCTTTTAGATTTTCATGATTTGTGTAATGTAGTAGAGTTTATTCTCGTTTGCCAGGGAGTAAAGCATCCATGGAAAGAATAATTCCTATATGAATAGCATGTGGTCTAAGGATAAATCAAATGATTAAGTATCAAATCACTAAAAGTCGTACTAATTGTAAGACAAATGGTAACATGGAGTGTGATAAATTTTATGACCAGATTTTGAAAGATCTAAATTTGTTGCTCAAAGTAAGTTCATCCGAAAAATACTCATGTTATGGGCAGGATGAAATGCAGTTCCCAGCTATATTGACCTAAAGGTTTTGGTGGGGGCCCTGTGAAAATGATTGTAAATTCACTGTGTTTATGTTATACAAAATGTTTTGTGTATATTAATGTGAGAATTTTCAATAATCCTTAAGGTATGTTTTTATTTTATTCCTACCATCTCCTAATTTAATTCTAATAATTGTGATTTTTTTTTAAATTGTTATTATATATATATATATATATATATATATATATATATTATATTTATTTATTTATTTATATTAGTTTGGTGTGATTAGTGCCGCTTTGGCAGCACGTTCGTTTTGGTTGCTGTTATCCGGGATATTAACTATTAAAGGTAGATTACGTCTTTGGAAAAAACACAAAAACATATCTGAAATTTAATATTATATTATTCTTTGCATTATTTTCTGACTTACCTTTTGCAGTCATTTTTATATCATGGTTTCTTTTTCGGCTTATTTTCATTAATTATAAATTTCTTTATGGGATCCATCTTAATTATTTGAGTAGTTCACGAACCCGCCACACAACAAGCGTGCCGCTAGGGCAGCATCTCTGCCGCGAGATGGCAGAGGGAGAAAGAGATATATATTAATGATTATTGTTGTTTGTTTTTGTTGGTGGGCAGTTTTTTTTTATCAGGGGGAAGGCCATAAATGTTTTTGTAGCTTTTTAGGAAACCAGAATTATGTTATTATTGATTTTTAAAGGTTTTCCCAAGTTTGTATTCGTTTTATAGGAAGGCTATACTGGAAATTGGATATTTGGCGGGAATCTTACCGCCTATTTCGGGCAATTTTGGGGTAATTCTGGGAGATGTGTGCAAAAAGCGGACTAGGCGGGAAGATTCCTGCAAGGAGAGGAAAAAAAGTGACGGTGGTGAGCGGAGGTTCCGTGGCGGAGCTCCGAGTTTTTTTTTATTTTTAAGGAAATAACTTTCTAACAGGGAAGTTACCCATATGAATATGAAGCAGACAGAGTATGCGTGTGCCTAATCTCTACGAGAAGGAGGAATTCCATCCGGAATAGTCCGGTGGGGATAGGCCGTTCTTTGCAACGCGAGCAGCCCTAGCTACATTTCGTATTGTGAGGCCATTCCTTTATCTGGGGATAGAAAAAGGCTATATATATATATATATCTTTTTCTCCAAGATTCAATCCAACTCAGGCCAGTACAGTCATATTTTGTGAATGATTTTCGGGAACCCCACCTCTATATAAAAGGACTAAAGTTTTTAATTGAACTGTTTACGGCCCTATATGAGTGCCAAAGACTCTGGACCTCTATTTTCCCAGTTTCCCATATCGGATCTTTGCGAGGAGCATTTGTGTAGTCATTTATTTATATTATATCTTTATTTTAGGTATAAACAATTATTATTATTATTATTTTTAGGTGACTTAAATTGTACCATAACCCTACCACTGGGTTTCTTATCAATATTTACGAGTGTGAATAATATTGCATATCCTAATTGTGTTTAGTACTGGTCGACCCGATAGGCAGGGAACTTGTTTGTTTTTTTCTTGTTTGTTCTAAACACTGAGGAAGTGAACACAGTATCTATCTTTTTTTTTTGTTGACAAGTACAATTTTTTTATTACTATTTCTCGTGCTCAACCGCTCAGCCTAAGCTGATATATGTATATGTCTGTGAACTGGAACAGCTGTCTTTTCACAGGTAAGGTTGTTCATGTTTAGTACAGGCTAAATATGTTGTATCCAAATATCCCTCCACATTACTACCCAGAAGAAATTTCCCCGAACTTGTTTGTATCTATATTTTGTTCAACCAAGTCCTTATTTATGTATTTAGTGAGTGTTGTAACTCCCTTAACTCGACGGGGATGTTAAATTAAATTAACAGTTTTTTTTAACTTGACTTTCCTCCCTCTCCCACACTCCATTCCATCTGGTTTTTGTCTCAGGGAATTCTGGTCAGCCTATTTATTTATGTTATACAGAATACAACTGGAGCGCAAATTGTCTCTCCTAGGACTCATGAAACCCTTGCGCCTGCCTTGCACACGATAGAGGATAGTCTCAACGTGGAATAAACTATAACTAATCTTTGTGCCCGACCTCAAATAAATATAAACAATTTTGGCTTTAATTACTGTGTCTAACTATCACATTCATACATTACCATATGTTTTCATCGCAGTTATCCAAAGTGACAGATGTCAGCTGCTGGCGCGGGGATGGATTAGGGACTATTTCTTGTAACTTTTTGAGCAGTAATCAAAGTAAGCTCGGGTGGTGAATGTACTCTTGTCTGTTGAGTGATTGCCATTCTCATCTTTGGGTCGAGAAACTGGGCTACCATTTCATCAGGACGGACAGGGGGAGGGGAGAGCTTGTGTCCTTTATTTTGGTTTTTCATTCCTTCTCCGTACGAATTCTCATAGAGTTAATTAAAATTCCTTCCATTTTCTCTTACTATCTATTCAAATCACCAATAACAGCCCTGATTTTAAAGCGTATTTATTTGACGCGTATAACCCGAAAGGATAGTAAAATGTGGTGCTAACCGCCGGTTTTCCACGTCCTACTTACCATCCGGCTTATCACCATATCTGTTATCACTGTACAAAGAATATTAAGGCAGAATTTGAAATAAGTGTATCCTCAGTTGCGTGCCAGGAGATTTGAGAAACCATCAAGGGAAAAACATGTCCGCCCGGGATTTGTGCCCCAACATTGTGCGAGTGGCCACCAACGCAGGGGAAAAAAGTATTTAAAAAACATACATGAGAATGTATTTGTTTCTACCGTGTAAGAGCAAGAGGATGTACAAATAAATAAAAGAAGAAAGAACTTCAAACAAGTAACAAGCCAAGTTACATACCCAATCAAAATATTCTCACGTATGACTCAAATTACTAGAATTAGAGCTACGGAAACGCCGCTTTGAAGAGTGTTCTCATATATGTAACACCTCTACATTACGTGACATGGAACCCTGTTGCGCCGACAGTCGCCTTGTTGTGATGTGGGGTCATTGACCCATGGCAGAAGGTCCCCCACGCACACACGTGGAAGTGAGGAGGGGGTAAGGGGCTAGCTAGCCCAAGTGAAGACCACGTGTCTATTGTTTGTACTTTCCACAGCGGTTGTAACCACAGAGCCACCAAGGATACGTTGGGAAAGGCACGTGGAATGAGTCGGTTGTTGGCTTTTGCTTGTCGTGTGACCTTCGGCGAGATTCCCCGGTGGCTCAATCGGTGCCGGTGTAAGAGTTTTGTGGAGGTCAGGAGTTCAAATCTGCTCAGGTGTCGATTGAGACAAGTTTTAAGCTTTGGATTTAAGGGGAGGACCATTTGCGTTAAATTGTCAAACTAATCATGCTATTAATATGATGGATAATTACGGTTTTAATATAAATTTATTTATCATCCTCACTTCCTCCTACGATATTTAACGACCAACACCTAAGCTCATTCAGTAATATGTATTTCCGCAGAGCTAAGGGTCCTAGGTTCGATTCCTGGCATGGCCGAAATATTAATCATTTATGAAATGTGCGTTTCACCATTCAGAGTGATAAATTAATGGCCAGGGGACTGGTTGTTTTGTCTGTTATGGATTTAAATTATTTTATAAGTCGGTTCATAAAGTTCCTCTAATAAATTAAACAAAATTATTATAATTTAAAAAAATACCTGTTGAACTATTCCAAGAGAGGTTAACCCCCGTCTCCTGAAGAGTATTATTGGTCATGTGTTTAACATTCCTCCGCAAGCTCTATTAACTTTGTGGAGTTTAATACAATATTCCCGCCCACAGCTCTAATAATATTTCCAATAGCTCTAAACTACATCAAGCTAGATTAAATGTTTTAAAAAAAAACCTAGGCATATTACTTTAAGGTGGGATGAAATGGGAGGCGAGAAAAGACCTGTGTTTCCAAAGTTTCTATATAAAAAAAATTGGTCAAAATTAATCAAATAATACCCAATTAGAAACATAGAGTGTAATTGTCTTCACCTGGTGACATCAACATTTCCTAAATATCTTTGAAGGATGTCCTGGAATTTATTGACAGCATTTTTTCTTCATAAAAAATGATCATCTAATGCCACCATGTTCATGACAGAAATTCAACAACTGTTAAGAAAATTTATTTTAGCCAAAAAAATTGTTGTCATGAAATCTCTAAAGAACACTGGCCTTTCACGTGTTTTCTAAATAATTGGCTTAGTTCCAAATAATGTTAGATACAACCCCCCCCCCCCCCCCCCCCCAGTATTATTTAGTGTACAACTCTGAGAAACATTCTATTAACAAAGATATAGTGCAGTGTGAGATCTTGACCGGCACAAATTGCTACAAACAGAAACCTAATTAAAGAACCAGCTGATGTTGAAGGAATCTCTTGTTATTAATGTTAGTTATCGGTTTTATGGACTGATGTTTGTTGTCCTAGCTCATCTCAGATCTAGTCTTGAAGGGAAGAGTAAAATACCCGACTTTGGTCAGGTCATTCACCCGCGTTCATCTCTCTCGCACCACTGATACCTGTTCAGAAAACATTGTCCCTTTAATCACGTACTAGAAACAAATCTAACGACGAGATATTTTACTAAATTGTGTAATTTCATTCTCGGGATATGTTCAGAACTTAGCATGTTGAACATTACATTTGGCTGGGAATGGTACTCAAACTATGGAGATTTAAATGTAACATAAAATACATATTTTGTAAATTATGTTTTTTGATCGTCAGAGAAGTATATTTATAAACATGTGATTATTGAAATATATTTTAAATATGGACACTGTATGAAATTGAACTAGGCAGCTTTGACTTATCGTGAACGTGAATGCTCTAACACTAAACTAACCTGGGTTCATTCACTACTCAATGCACACCTGAATCAAAGTACTAGGATCGATTCCCATTTACAGATGTCATATTTAACTTTTTTTAGCACCTTGTCTTACTACCGGTTCTGGTTTTATATAGGTTTACTAATTATGCTAATGAGCTAGGGATGAGTAAAGTAGAATTTAGAGGAAGTGCGCCCACATTTACGTGGAGGGAAAATGGAAAACTATTTTTGGGAAACGCGCCTTAAGTATAACCGACCGGGATTCAAACTCCAATCTATCTGTCATCAGCAATCTAGTATAACACGAGGGTAATGCCTTAGGCCATGCGGACACCTATGTTAATTATATTTAAATGAAACTTGAAAAAAAACTTGAATCTGGGACCATTCTTTGTCTCTCAATCCTGTGTAGGCCTACATGAAACATTTTGACGTATTTTTTTATCAAATAAAATATCAAATTCAATATATCTTAGTCATTTAGCTATTTGTGTTATATTTATAAGCGTGTCCTCCATGAAAGCTAATTTAATCCTCTTTTCGATAAAGGTCACTTAATTCTATGGTCAAGTTCTGCCACTTGGTGGGGCGAGGAGGAGGGATCTAATTACTTCACTTTGCCGGTGGGGAGGTTAAGAGGAGAGAGGGTTGAGTTCCTTCAAGACACTTCAAAGAATGGATTATAAGTATAGCTGGTTAATTTTTACATATACTTTTGGTTTTTAACCAACATAACTTAACCTAGCCTTTCATGCATTAAAGAATTTAATTCTTATTTAATTTTGTAATTTACTGTTTGAAGATCCCCTCCTTGGGGTGTCATAAAGGAACTCAACCATTGCTATAGGACTAATTATCTCCGTAAATTAACTAGACCATTGCTATCGGAATAATTATCTCCATGGAGTAACTCTACCATTACTATCGGACTAATTATCTACGTGGAGTAGCTAGACCATTGCTATTGGACTAATAATCTCCATGGAGTAGCTAGACTATTGCTATCGGACTAATTATCTCCGTAGATTAACTAGACCATTGCTATCGGACTAATAATCTCCGTGGAGTAACTCGACCATTGCTATCGGACTAATAATCTCCGTGGAGTAACTAGATTATTGCTATCGGACTAATAATCTCCGTGGAGTAACTAGACTATTGTTATAGGACTAATTATCTCCGTGGAGTAACTAGACCATTGCTATCGGACTAATTATCTCCGTGGAGTAACTAGACTATTGCTATAGGACGAATAATCTCCGTGGAGTAACTAGACCATTGCTATCGGACTAATAATCTAGGTGGAGTAATGAGACCATTGCTATCGGACTAATTATCTCCGTGGAGTAACTCGACCATTGCTATCGGACTAATAATCTCCGTGGAGTAACTCGACCATTGCTATCGGACTAATAATCTCCGTGGAGTAACTCGACCATTGCTATCGGACTAATAATCTCCGCGGAGTAACTCGACTATTGTTATAGGAATAATTATCTCCGTGGAGTAACTAGACCATTGCTATTGGACTAATAATCTCCGTGGAGTATCTCAACCGTTGTTATCGGACTAATTATCTCCGTAGATTAACTAGACCATTGCTATAGGTCTAATTATCTCCGTAGATTAACTAGACCATTGATATAGGACTAATTATCTCCGTGGAGTAACTAGACCATTGCTATCAGACTAATTATCTCCATGGAGTAGCTAGACTATTGTTATAGGACTAATTATCTCCGTGGAGTAACTAGACCATTGCTATCGGACTAATAATCTCCATGGAGTAACTAGACCATTGCTATAGGACTAATTATCTACGTAGATTAACAATACCATTGCTATCGGACTAATAATCTCCGTGGAGTATCTCAACCGTTGTTATCGGACTAATTATCTGTGTGGAGTAACTCAACCGTTGTTATCGGACTAATCATCTCCGTAGATTAACTAGACCATTGCTATAGGACTAATTATCTCCATGGAGTAACTTGACCATTGCTATATAACTAAAAATCTCCGTGGAGTATCTCAACCGTTGTTATCGGACTAATTATCTGCGTGGAGTAACTCAACCGTTGTTATCGGACTAATTATCTCCGTAGATTAACTAGACCATTGCTATAGGTCTAATTATCTCCATAGATTAACTAGACCATTGCTATCGGACTAATTATCTCCATGGAGTAACTCGACCATTGCTATAGGAGTAATAATCTCCGTGGAGTATCTCAACCGTTGTTATCGGACTAATTATCTGCTTGGAGTAACTCAACCATTGCTATAGGACTAATTATCTCCGTAAATTAACTAGACCATTGCTATAGGACTAATTATCTCCGTGGAGTAACTAGACCATTGCTATCGGACTAATAATCTCCGTGGAGTAACTCGACCATTGCTATCGGACTAATAATCTCCGTGGTTAACTAGACTATTGCTATAGGACTAATTATCTCCGTGGAGTAACTAGACCATTGCTATCAGACTAATTATCTCCATGGAGTAGCTAGACTATTGTTATAGGACTAATTATCTCCGTGGAGTAACTAGACTATTGCTATCGGACTAATTATCTCCATGGAGTAACTCGACCATTGCTATAGGACTAATTATCTACGTAGATTAGCAAGACCATTGCTATCGGACTAATAATCTCCGTGGAGTATCTCAACCGTTGTTATCGGACTAATTATCTGCGTGGAGTAACTCAACCATTGTTATCGGACTAATTATCTCCGTAGATTAACTAGACCATTGTTATAGGTCTAATTATCTCCGTAGATTAACTAGATCATTGCTATCGGACTAATTATCTCCATGGAGTAACTCGACCATTGCTATAGGACTAATAATCTCCATGGAGTATCTCAACCGTTGTTATCGGACTAATTATCTGCGTGGAGTAACTCAACCATTGCTATAGGACTAATTATCTCCGTAGATTAACTAGACCATTGCTATAGGTCTAATTATCTCCGTAGATTAACTAGACCATTGCTATCGGACTAATTATCTCCATGGAATAACTCGACCATTGCTATAGGAGTAATAATCTCCGTGGAGTATCTCAACCGTTGTTATCGGACTAATTATCTGCGTGGAGTAACTCAATCATTGCTATAGGACTAATTATCTCCATGGATGTAACTCGACCATTGCTATAGGACTAATAATCTCCGTGGAGTATCTCAACCATTGTTATCGGACTAATTATCTGCGTGGAGTATCTCAACCGTTGTTATCGGACTAATTATCTCCATAGATTAACAAGAGCATTGCTATAGGACTAATTATTTCCGTGGAGTAACTAGACCATTGCAATCAGACTAATTATCTCCATGGAGTAGCTAGACTATTGATATAGGACTAATAATCTCCGTGGAGTAACTAGACCATTGCTATCGGACTAATAATCAAGGTGGAGTAATGAGACCATTGCTATCGGACTAATTATCTCCGTGGAGTAACTCGACCATTGCTATCGGACTAATAATCTCCGTGGAGTAACTCGACCATTGCTATCGGACTAATAATCTCCGTGGATAACTCGACCATTGCTATCGGACTAATAATCTCCGTGGAGTAACTCGACTATTGTTATAGGACTAATTATCTCCGTGGAGTAACTAGACCATTGCTATGGACTAATAATCTCCGTGGAGTATCTCAACCGTTGTTATCGGACTAATTATCTTCGTAGATTAACTAGACCATTGCTATAGGTCTAATTATCTCCGTAGATTAACTAGACCATTGATATAGGACTAATTATCTCCGTGGATAACTAGACCATTGCTATCGACTAATTATCTCCCTGGAATACTCGACATTGCTATAGGAGTAATTATCTCCGTGGAGTAATCAACCTTGTATCGGACTAATAATCTCTGGAGTAACTAATCATTGCTATAGGACTAATTATCTCTAGATTAAATATCACATTGTTATGGACTAATAATCTCCGTGGAGTATCTCAACCAGTTGTTATCGGACTAATTATCTGGTGGAGTATCTCAACCGTTGTTATCGGACTAATATCTCCGTAGATTAACTAGACCTTTGCTATAGGACTATTTATCTCCTGGAGTAACTAGACCATTGCAATCAGACTAATTATCTCCATGGAGTAGCTAGATATTGATATAGGACTAATAATCTCCGTGGAGTAACTAGACCATTGCTATCGGACTAATAATCTAGGTGGAGTAATGAGACCATTGCTATCGGACTAATTATCTCCGTGGAGTAACTCGACCATTGCTATCGGACTAATAATCTCCGTGGAGTAACTCGACCATTGCTATCGGACTAATAATCTCCGTGGAGTAACTCGACCATTGCTATCGGACTAATAATCTCCGTGGAGTAACTCGACTATTGTTATAGGACTAATTATCTCCGTGGAGTAACTAGACCATTGCTATTGGACTAATAATCTCCGTGGAGTATCTCAACCGTTGTTATCGGACTAATTATCTTCGTAGATTAACTAGACCATTGCTATAGGTCTAATTATCTCCGTAGATTAACTAGACCATTGATATAGGACTAATTATCTCCGTGGAGTAACTAGACCATTGCTATCAGACTAATTATCTCCCTGGAGTAGCTAGACTATTGTTATAGGACTAATTATCTCCGTGGAGTAACTAGACCATTGCTATCGGACTAATAATCTCCATGGAGTAACTAGACCATTGCTATAGGACTAATTATCTACGTAGATTAACAATATCATTGTTATCGGACTAATAATCTCCGTGGAGTATCTCAACCGTTGTTATCGGACTAATTATCTGTGTGGAGTAACTCAACCGTTGTTATCGGACTAATCATCCGTAGATTAACTAGACCTTTGCTATAGGACTATTTATCTCCATGGAGTAACTTGACCATTGCTATATGACTAAAAATCTCCGTGGAGTATCTCAACCGTTGTTATCGGACTAATTATCTGCGTGGAGTAACTCAACCGTTGTTATCGGACTAATTATCTCCGTAGATTAACTAGACCATTGCTATAGGTCTAATTATCTCCATAGATTAACTAGACCATTGCTATCGGACTAATTATCTCCATGGAGTAACTCGACCATTGCTATAGGAGTAATAATCTCCGTGGAGTATCTCAACCGTTGTTATCGGACTAATTATCTGCTTGGAGTAACTCAACCATTGCTATAGGACTAATTATCTCCGTAAATTAACTAGACCATTGCTATAGGACTAATTATCTCCGTGGAGTAACTAGACCATTGCTATCGGACTAATAATCTCCGTGGAGTAACTAGACTATTGCTATAGGACTAATTATCTCCGTGGAGTAACTAGACCATTGCTATCAGACTAATTATCTCCATGGAGTAGCTAGACTATTGTTATAGGACTAATTATCTCCGTGGAGTAACTAGACTATTGCTATCGGACTAATTATCTCCATGGAGTAACTCGACCATTGCTATAGGACTAATTATCTACGTAGATTAGCAAGACCATTGCTATCGGACTAATAATCTCCGTGGAGTATCTCAACCGTTGTTATCGGACTAATTATCTGCGTGGAGTAACTCAACCATTGTTATCGGACTAATTATCTCCGTAGATTAACTAGACCATTGTTATAGGTCTAATTATCTCCGTAGATTAACTAGACCATTGCTATCGGACTAATTATCTCCATGGAGTAACTCGACCATTGCTATAGGACTAATAATCTCCATGGAGTATCTCAACCGTTGTTATCGGACTAATTATCTGCGTGGAGTAACTCAACCATTGCTATAGGACTAATTATCTCCGTAGATTAACTAGACCATTGCTATAGGTCTAATTATCTCCGTAGATTAACTAGACCATTGCTATCGGACTAATTATCTCCATGGAATAACTCGACCATTGCTATAGGAGTAATAATCTCCGTGGAGTATCTCAACCGTTGTTATCGGACTAATTATCTGCGTGGAGTAACTCAATCATTGCTATGAACTAATTATCTCCATGGAGTAACTCGACCATTGCTATAGGACTAATAATCTCCGTGGAGTATCTCAACCATTGTTATCGGACTAATTATCTGCGTGGAGTATCTCAACCGTTGTTATCGGACTAATTATCTCCATAGATTAACTAGACCATTGCTATAGGACTAATTATTTCCGTGGAGTAACTAGACCATTGCAATCAGACTAATTATCTCCATGGAGTAGCTAGACTATTGATATAGGACTAATTATCTCCGTGGAGTAACTAGACTATTGCTATCGGACTAATTATCTCCATGGAGTGACTCGACCATTGCTATAGTACTAATTATCTACGTAGATTAACAAGACCATTGCTATTGGACTAATAATCTCCGTGGAGTATCTCAACCGTTGTTATCGGACTAATTATCTCCGTAGATTAACTAGACAATTGCTATAGGACTAATTATCTCCGTAGATTTTCTAGACAATTGCTATAGGACTAATTATCTCCATGGAGTAACTAGACCATTGCTATCGGACTAATTATCTCCGTGGAGTAACTAGACCATTGCTATCGGACTAAATATCTCCATGGAGTAACTAGACCATTGCTATCGGACTAATTATCTACGTAGATTAACAAGACCATTGCTATCGGACTAATAATCTCCGTGGAGTATTTCAACCGTTGTTATCGGACTAATTATCTCCGTGGAGTAGCTAGACCATTGCTATCGCACTAATTATCTCCGTGGAGTAACTAGATTATTGCTATATGACTAATTATCTCCATGGAGTAACTAGACCATTGCTATCAGACTAATTATCTCCATGGAGTAGCTAGACTATTGTTATAGGACTAATTATCTCCGTGGAGTAACTAGACCATTGCTATCGGACTAATTATATCCATGGAGTAACTCGACCATTGCTATAGGACTAATTATCTCCGTGGAGTATCTAAACCATTGTTATCGGACTAATTATCTCCGTAGATTAACTAGACTATTGCTATAGGACTAATTATCTCCGTGGAGTAACTAGATCATTGCTATCAGACTAATTATCTCCATGGAGTAGCTAGACTTTGTTATAGGACTAATTATCTCCGTGGAGTAACTAGACCATTGCTATAGGACTAATTATCTCCGTGGAGTAATAGACCATTGCTATCGGACTAATTATATCCATGGAGTAACTCGACCATTGCTATAGGACTAATTATCTTCGTGGAGTATCTAACCGTTTTATCGGACTAATTATCTCCGTAGATTAACTAGACTATTTGTATAGGACTAATTATCTCCGTGGAGTAATTAGACCATTGCTATCAAGTAATTATCTCCATGGAGTAGCTAGACTATTGTTATAGGACTAATTACTCCGTGGAGTAACTAGACCATTGCTATAGGACTAATTATCTCCATGGAGTAACTCGACCATTGCTATAGGACTAATTATCTACGTAGAGTAACAAGACCATTGCTATCGGACTAATATCTCCGTGGAGTATCTCAACCGTTGTTATCGGACTAATTATCTCCGTAGATTAACTAGACCATTGCTATAGGACTATTTATCTCCGTAGATTAACTAGACTATTGCTATCGGCTAATAATTCTCCGTGGAGTAACTAGACTATTGCTATAGGACTAATTATCTCCGTGGAGTAACTAGACCATTGCTATCAGACTAATTATCTCCGTGGAGTAGCTAGACTATTGCTATAGGACTAATTATCTCTCGTAGTTAACTAGACCATTGCTATCGGACTAATTATCTCCATGGAGTAACTCGACCATTGCTATAGGTCTAATTATCTACGTAGATTAACAAGACCATTGCTATCGGACTAATAATCTTCGAGGAGTAACTCGACCATTGCTATCGGAATAATTATCTCCATGGAGTAACTAGACTATTGCTATAGGACTAATTATCTCCGTGGAGTAACTAGACCATTGCTATCGACTAATTATCTCCGTGGCGTAACTAACTATTGTATACGACTAATTATCTCTGTGGTATAACTAGACCATTGCTATTGGACTAATTATCTCCGTGGAGTATCTAGACATTGTATAGGACTAATTATCTCCGTGGAGTAACTAGACTATTGCTATAGGACTAATAATCTTCCGTGGAGTAACTGACCATTGCTATCGGACTAATTATCTCCATGGAGTTACTCGACCATTGCTATAGGACTAATTATCTACGTAGATAGCAAGACCATTGCTATCGGACTAATAATCTCCGTGGAGTATCTCAACCGTTGTTATCGGACTAATTATCTGCTTGAATAACTCAACCGTTGTTATCGGACTAATTATCTCCGTAGATTAACTATACCATGCTATAGATCTAAATCTATCTCCGTAGATTAAGTAGACCATTGCTATCGGACTAATTATCTCCATGGAGTAACACTCGACCTATTGCTATATGGACTAATAATCTCCGTGGAGTATCTCAACCGTTGTTATCGGACTAATTATCTGCGTGAAGTAACTCAACCATTGTTATCGGTCTAATTATCCCGTAGATTAACAGACCATTGTTATAGGTCTAATTATCTCCGTAGATTAACTAGACCATTGCTATCGGACTAATTATCTCCTGGAGTAACTCGACCATTGCTATAGGACTAATAATCTCCGTGGAGTATCTCAACCGTTGTTATCGGACTAGATATCTGCGTGGAGTAACTCAACCATTGTTATCGGTCTAATTATCCCCGTAGATTAACCAGACCATTGTTATAGGTCTAATTATCTCCGTAGATTAACTAGACCATTGCTATCGGACTAATTATCTCCATGGAGTAACTCGACCATTGCTATAGGACTAATACTCCCATGGAGTATCTCAACCGTTGTTATCGGACTAATTATCTGCGTGGAGTAACTCAACCATTGCTATATGGACTAATTATCTCCGTAGATTAACTAGACCATTGTATAGGTCTAATTATCTCCGTAGATTAACTAGACCATTGCTATCTGACTAATTATCTCCATGGAGTAACTCGACCATTGCTATAGGATAATACTCTCCATGGAGTATCTCAACCGTTGTTATCGGACTAATTATCTGCGTGGAGTAACTCAACCATTGCTATAGGACTAATTATCTCCGTAGATAACTAGACATTGCTATAGTCTAATTATCTCCGTAGATTAACTAGACCATTGTATCTGACTAATTATCTCCATGGAGTAACTCGACCATTGCTATAGGAGTAATATCTTCGTGGAGTATCTCAACCGTTGTAATCGGACTAATTATCTGCTGGAGTAACTCAACCATTGCTATAGACTAATTATCTCCATGAGTATCTCGACCATTGCTATAGGACTAATAATCTCCGTGGAATATCTCAACCATTGTTATCGGACTAATTATCTGCGTGGAGTAACTCAACCGTTGTTATCGGACTAATTATCTCCATAGATTAACTAGACCATTGCTATAGAACTAATTATCTCCGTAGATTAACTAGACCATTGCTATCGGACTAATTATCTCCATGAAGTAACTACGACCATTGCTATAGGAGTAATAATCTCCGTGGAGTATCTCAACCGTTGTTATCGGACTAATTATCTCCGATGATTAACTAGACCATTGATATAGGACTATTATCTCCGTAGATTAACTAGACCATTGCTATCGGACTAATAATCTCCGTGGAGTAACTAGACTATGCTATAGGACTAATTATCTCCGTGGAGTAACTAGACCATTGCTATCAGACTAATTATCTCCGTGGAGTACTAGACTATTGCTATGGATAATTATCTCCGTGAGTAACTAGACCATTGCTATCGGACTAATTATCTCCATGGAGTAACTCAACCATTGCTATAGGACTAATTATCTACGTAGATTAACAAGACATTGCTATCGGACTAATTATCTTCGTGGAGTAACTCGACCATTGCTATCGGAATAATTATCTCCATGGAGTAACTAGACTATTGCTATAGGACTAATTATCTCCGTGGAGTAACTAGACATTGCTATCGAACTAATTATCTCCGTGGCGTAACTAAACTATTGTTATACGGTACTAATTATCTCCGTGGAGTAACTAGACCATTGCTATTGGACTAATTATCTCCGTGGAGTATCTAGACTATTGTTATAGGACTAATTATCTCCGTGGAGTAACTAGACTATTGCTATAGGACTAATAATCTCCGTGGAGTAACTAGACCATTGCTATTGGACTAATTATCTCCGTGGAGTAACTAGACTATTGCTATAGGACTAATTATCTCCGTGGAGTAACTAAACTATTGCTATAGGACTAATTATATCCATGGAGTAACTAGACCATTGCTATTGGACTAATTATATCCGTGGAGTAACTAGACTATTGCTATAGGACTAATTATCTCCGTAGAGTAACTAGACCATTGCTATCGGACTAATTATCTCCGTGGAGTAACTAGACTATTGCTATAGGACTAATTATCTCCGTGGAGTAACTAGACCATTGCTATCGGACTAATTATCTCCGTGGAGTAACTAGACTATTGCTATAGGACTAATAATCTCCGTGGAGTAACTAGACCATTTCTATCGGACTAATAATCTAGGTGGAGTAATTAGACCATTACTATCGGACTAATTATCTGCGTGGATTAACTCGACATCCCTGATATTTACTGAGCATTATTTTAATATTAAAATTTGATAATGATAAACATAACACTATATATTATATATAGACTGTACTATTGTACTATATATATGTATATATATATATATATATATATATATATATATATATATATATATATATATATATATATATATATATATATATATATATATATCAAATCATTTAAGTATAAGAAGAATTCTCAAACACAAGTATGTTGTTTTGCTCACCTAAATTAACACTTTTGAAACTGGGCCATACAAAATGTACATTTTAGTTATTATTTCGATATGTGAATTCATTAAATGATCTTCCCCATCTACAATTATGAGATAGTTAAAAAAAAATGGTAGGGATTTGGGTAAAATACAGAATATTCTTGAAAATAAGATATACCATTACGATATTAACTTTTAGTCACGTTTGGGTTCAAGTTCATACTTACTGTACTTAAAACAAGTCACACGGTCACCGATCGTATCCAAGTGAGAGTCAACATTATTCCTTACATTGTAGCATTCTAGTATAAAAAAAGGCTAATTAAAATTGTCATAATTTTGCAGACGACATTGATATTATTCTACTGTCTTATTACTTGTATTATTTGAAAAGTAGACTGATGAGTCCTTATACCATCTTATGATCCCATGGTTATGGATATAAGAAATGCATTTTAGTAGCTTTGGTAACAGTCATATACTGTTATTACTTTCAAATTTCTACTAATAGATTGTGCTTTACTTGATTTTATGTTGCAAGTTTGTTTCTGTCTTTTCAATGAATAGGCTCCTTGTTGGATGGACATAGTCTTTAGAGGAATTATCATCCAGAGCTCTGAAGTCCACTACCACAGCAGTTCACAAGTGGCATAGATTCGCACTGGCTTTCGTTTCCTTCTTCTTGGGGGCAACGAAAAGGATTTATGTTGCTTGCAACTTCAGTTCAGGTTTATTCAACGGATCCTTCTGTACCTCTCCAGGAGCTGTCCTCAGATTTCACATGCTCCCAAGTGGGTCATCACCAATAGGTTGAGAAGTGTCATGCCATTGGAGGTGATGTAGGTGTTCTTTGTCGAGAATTTTCTCTTAAGTGCATAGATTTTCAACCTGTGGTTTGCGTCCCCCCGGGGATAAGTAGCATATTAATAGAGGTACGCTAAATACTTGCTCCAGGAGCTTGGGAACTATCTTGTAGACCCAGGTGGGTCCTACAGACATCTAAAAGCCCTGCCTGGATGAACAAGATGTGATCACCAATAGTCCCAGGGAGACTCTCATACCCCGGTAGCTTAGTGTGACAGCTCTAGAACCGCTTATAGGTTTGTGTTTTTTTAAACCATTTTTATAATCTCTCTTTCTTTCCCTTATATATTTGCAAAGTGAGATAACCCATCTCTCATGGATAAAATCATGTGGTGATCTGAGATGTCGGTACTTGATTTCATTTGTTCTCTTCCTCTCTTTTGGAAACATTAGAACATGTTATCAACTATGACTGCGATAGTTTAGTAATATCTGCTTTTTTTTCATCCAAGCTAAACTTGTTTGAGGCTAATATAACGTTTTGAAACATGATAAAACAAAATATTTTTTCATCGTATGTCGTTCCGTTTTGACCATATGCTTTCAAATGAGTCACTGCACACTTTCTGACACAAGGCGGAACAAAAGCGATGAAACACGACGACACATGGTGAGACACGTCGAAACAAAGCAGCTGTCCTCCCCACTCCCATGTTTCATCCAGTTTGTTTCACGTGTCTCGTGAAAAATACGTCACTGCGCAAGCGCAAATCGGGAAGTCTGGCCACGTGACGATAGTCTCCTTCAAAACTTGATCTGAGTTGATCATTTTTGTTTTGTTTGTGCTTGAAAATGCCGGAAAAGACTACCGGTAATGAGTGTAGAGCCACGGATGCGTAAATTTTCAAATAACATTTATCAATTATTTTTTCATTGATGGAGTGAACTCATTGTCTCATACTTGATGCTTTCTCCTACTTAACCAACCAATCACAGGAAATTATAATTAACACTTAATCAGTATCAATATCGCCAACCTGACACACTGCCATCTAGTACCGATTGAAAAGTTTTGTTTCATGTTTCATTTGAAAAAATAGTTGAAACATTGTTTGTGTCGTGTATTCAAGATGTTTTGTTTTATTATGTTTGGAAAAGTTTTGTGTCAGCATGTGTGCCTTACTGTGCCTAGGCTCTATGCAAATGTCACCTAAGTTAAATGGGAATTCGGTAAAAAAAAAACTGATTGATTGTTATAGTATGCATGTAAAATATAATAATTAACTATGCTTTGTAGACTAGTAATAATATAGCACACTTCTTACAAAGTTAGTAAATTGATTAAAAAACTCACCAGGAAAAATTGTGTTAATAAATTAATGTAATATAAACTAGATAAAGTCTCAGGGTACTTGATATAATGTTAACAAATGTGGGGATAAAAGGCCGTAGACCATTTGTTTAGAAGATAGTCTTGGTGAAGAAACGATTAGGACCATTCACAAGAGAAAAAGTACGTCAGAGTCGTCGTTGCTCTGGTTGTGGTGACCAGTCAAACCAACGAAGGGGTAACATTTCAACTCATATTTACTACAAACGATCAACATATCGGCACAGTGACACCTAATGTGCGTAAATAACTGACTCACTTATTACACCCTTTCTATCTCAAGGCAAATATATCTACCCGCATTCGCATTTATCACCGGTTTCTGTAAAGGTATAAACGTCCTGCTCATGAAGCCATTCTCGTACTTTGTCGTTATCTTTCTTGGACGTCTTTATAAGTGACGCTGCCCCTGCAAACCCTGCTGGATGAGAAGGGTCGTAGTAAATGTCGGCTAAATGGGCCATTAGCCATCGGTTTTCGTCCACCCTTTTCAGTTTCTTATTTTTAGGGTGTTGTGGCAGTGTATGTGGTTGGCGTATGGATGTCGGATCTCTAAAAGGCGGCAAACGCTTCGGATTTATAATAAATTCTTTCGGAACGTTTATTTTTTAAAGCGCCATGAGAAAATCTCACCACCCAGACGTCTCGCTTTGGCTTCTTGCTCTGACCAGATTGTTCACTAAATCTACAATATTGGATTCACGAAGAGGCGTATCGTTAATACTCACTTCCCCGTTTTCGTCCCATTAGATAACGCCTCGGGAAATAATATTTTCAAGTAAAGGTTAAGCTTTTTTTACGTGCCTGTACTGGTACAGTATTGGGTACAGCAGGGATTTGATGTACAGACATTTCAAGAGTGGTTGTGGGGGTGGTATTTTCAGGCGGTGGAGGGTGTTGATTAATGTGTAAATAGGGCTGTAGCACTTTTTGGTATAAAGTCCATTTATACTGGTCATCAAGTTTTGAAGTGAGGATTTTTTCCATTTCCTTGTCCAGCTCGAAGTACACTAGATTTGTTGGGATGATGCTATTTGTTGGTGGTGTTGCTTGTAATGGTGTAATGTTTCCAGGGACACCAATATCATCTTTTTCATTGTTTCATTATCTACTTGTTGAACAAGGAACCAAAGACACCGCTGATTAAATGGGCTAAAAGTAAGGGCAGGAACGCTCCTCCTTTCTGAACGAATAGTCGTCTCTTCTACTTCCAGCACTTTCCTCGTTTTACCAGATGGCACAACTCCTTCTTGTGAGCGAGTAGCTTTGTTTTCTGCACATTTTTCAACGGCACCCGCCCTTTTAATGTGTTGTAGGCAAACTCCAATCAGAGTCAATAATTTTCTTGTCGGCCGTTTTAAGCAAGGCGACAGGTTGCTGCAGGTTCATGCAATGCATCGCACATATCAGAGGGGCTTGCTTCAGCTCTTTGGGACTCATGGTTATGAAATGATCTGTAATCAGGACGTGTTGGTTTTTTTTAATAGCTTTTGCGTGGTAGATACATGCAACACCCGACATTTGTGCGGGTTCTATATCCAAACGATTCAGGCGTACCTTGTTTGAACTCTAACAATATATACCCGTGGGGAGTACTTGTAGCATCAGCGTAAGCCTGTGTATAGCACGAGGATTTTCAGGACAGACTTGACGTGCAAAGTGTTGATTCTGATCTTTATCCCTGGGATTTTTAAAAAGCACTATATAATGTGCGTATAATGAGATTTCTCTTTTCCCCTTGCCTTGGTGGAATATATTTTGTATAAGGTACATGGTGCTAATATTTTGATGGTGGCATTCTTTGGTGAAAAGATCGAAGACCACATGGTTAATTTCACGCATCAGGTCGTTCAGGATAATAAGCTGTGGAGAGTCATTACAGTTGTCATCAATTTCAGGCAAACCCTTACAGAATATGAAGCGGGGACTTAACCCGTCTTGTTCAGATACCAGTTGCGATAAAGCAACATACCATGTGATTTTATGAAATTTAACGTCACACATTGTGTTCAAGTGACGGTTAAAATCGGCTACAAAATGTGACTTTTCACTTCTGGAAGGGCCACTGATGATGGCGGAAAAAGGATGTTTCATACTGTCTATTACGTTTGAGAATAAACTTATAAGCTAAATGAACTTGTATTTAAAGGATAGGAAGGATGGGGTGTAGACGTTAAAACACAAACATAACTTTTTTTATAATATTTTTCTCACAAAAATAATTCACACCATGAAAAGTTTGAATTGAATATTTATTTACAAATATATCTCACACCGTGAAATGTATACTTGGAATATTTATTTACACAAATCAAAGTTTATATAAATATATTTCATACCATGAAAAGTATACTGAGAATATTTATTTACACACGAATAAAAGTTTATACAAATAAATCTCACATCATGAAAACTATGCACAAATAAAAGTTTTAAAAATTTGGTTCATACCATGAAAAATATACTTGGATTATTTATTTACAAAAATGATAGTTATATAATATATCTTACACCTTGAAGTAAATTAAACATTTTTAGGTTTAGAGGAAAAAATTATCAATTTCTTGAGCTCGTAGCTGGAATAATGGGCGTGGTATTAATTTACAAAGTCCAGTTTAAAAAGTATTTGAATATATGTACACAGCCAGATGGTTTCAATTTTAAATATGTAGAAGGAAAAAATTGACTAGAATGAAAATATATATAAGCAACTAATTCTATTTAACTAGAAATAATCAGGTAAGTGAAGGATTGTAATGGTGGATAGAAAAAATTAAAAAAGCATCCCGGTCCATAAAATAAAACAATAAAAAATTATGAAAAAAATTTCAAATCTTTGAAAAATAATGTCAGTTGAACTGTCTAGAGAGAAAGAAAAAAAAGGGATTATTCAGCCCGTCTAAATGATCACCTTTTAGTCCTGGCGAGCGCGTTTACAAGGACTAGGATACCCAACGGTAACGTATTATAATCATCGGTTATCCACCGTTTGGTGTACACGGGCTGGTAGACTTTAGTCTTAGAAACGGTACATACAGTCGCAAGACCTTTTCTTACAATTTTGTGTGGTATCTCTATGTATGTTTCTACGGCTTGTTCAGTGACCTTCGCTTTCAAAACGTCAAAATTAACGTCGTTCCGGTTGCCGTAGTATATGGTGATTTCGCGAACATTGCATACCGTTTTTGTTTTGGCAGGACCGCCACCGACAAAAGCTCGCTACACCTTATATTTGGGACCGCCAGATACAAAGGCGCTAATGTAGCTTCCCGGACCGTAATATTTAAGTTCGTCAGTGAGGTCACCTAAAAAGACTCCGGTCGGTGGACTCCAATCACCGGGGCGTTCAGTGAATAGAACGCTATCTGTATAGTGATACAAAACAAAGTTCCCAATTATTCAAGGATGCTGTATAAGTGCAACCTAGCCAAAGCAGTCTTGTAGCATGCCACCAACTCACTCGTGTTAGGGTTAGGGTGCAACGCGTCACGCGCATCCCTGTAATTGAGGAATATAACCTCATCATCTACATCAATGACGCTGTCCACGGCCATCGGGTAGTTGTGGATGCCCTGATAGTCGTTAACAACGGCTATGTGTGGTAAATCGGGTCTTTGCCCAAACTTTCACCATCGCCAATTAAAAAATTGTTTAGCCTGAGTGTGGAGACCAGAGTTTTTACTAACTGACCTGAAATAGAGTTTTACCCCTTCCCTTTCCTCATAATTTCTAATAAATCTAACTTCTCATCTTGTGGGGTAAACCACTATGGCCATCCACTGGATTCTTGTTTAATTGAAAAAAAAATCAACGTACAGGTGAAACAATCTGCTAGAACGTGTCTGATGATGTTAAACAGATACATTGTACTAACACACTTCGTGCACTCTTTCTTTGGTGTAGCCTTTCTCAATGGCTTTCCGGATCTCGTCAATCACACAGAAGCCTGTCAAACAGGGATTTTTATTTGTCGTTGTGCTGACACGCACCTTGGTTTTTCTCCTCCCCGCATTTCCTGCACAAGATGAACATTAGCTTGTCGTGCATCCGTGTGGGCAATATGGTCATGAATATATCCCGCTCAGGCCTCACGGTAGCTTCGCCTATGCCTTCTATTTGATCTATAGACGGACAATCTGGTTCTAAATGAATTTTGGTGTGGCCGATGGGATATTTTTTTACTTGCTTACTTAATGATATAATTAACATACATCCAAGTACTTGATCTTCTTACCACAAGAAATGTCATATTTATAAAAGAACTTGACACAATTGTTTCGCCCGCCAAAGAATGCATCCCTGGGACTGATGGTCTACTTGCTGTACACCTTATTCGGGAGTACAAATTGTTTTAAGTCCTTCTCTGTGCGTGTCATAGAATTAATACATACACTCCCACATCTTTACGACCGTGTAGCTGGCATACTTAAACTTTTTCACACAAGCCATGGTCGCTTCATAGTGCGTCTCCATGATCTCGTGGCGACTGTTTTTGATAAAGGTGGTCCTGTCAGGATAACAGAGAGGACACCCGTGCAAATAACAGCCCCAGAACTGGAAGAGTGTGGTGGTATCTACAGCTTTAACAACGCCTTCTACACGTCGCCCTAACAAATATTCCTCACGGCCGTTACCCGCATGAAGGATAGAGACACCACATCTGTGGGCCACCCATCAGAGTCATTGTAAGGCAACGTGCGACAGTTGGTCTGCACACTGGTAGCCACCTTTAGGGATGATACCGACGGTAATCTCCTCAAGATGACTTCGGCGATAAATTAACATACCTGATCCTGCAATTGTACACACCTCTCTGAAAGGACCCACCTTTGCTTTTTCCATAAGTATGTCTCTAAACTGCAGGCAGGTCTTCCGTAGGATCTCTACATCTTTCACGCAATACAGTTCTAACTCACAGTTAAAATCAAAGACATAATTTTCTTTGACCAACGCGTCATATCACTTCTCAAAGTGCTCCTTTCCCTTAACCGACCTCTCAACGAAACTCGTAGTCCTCCTTTGGCGGCAAGGTACCCCTATACCCCGCGTTTTCATTTTTGGGGAAACAATCTGGGAAATGTCCCTTGGACAAAGACTTGTCCAAGCCGAATGTCTTGGGCATCTTAGACAACGACATCGGGAGAAAGTTCAGCGAGTCAAAACGTGGAGTGGGCTTTAAAGCATGGACATGATTTTCCCTCCATTCTGTATTAGCTCTAGAGTCCATTTTTTAACCTCCATCATATATTTTAAAATAAAATTTCCATAATAGCCTTTCGCATTATGGCCTAGGAGGGTGATATTCTTAAATTTTGTTGCTTTGATTTTCTCTATAAATCCTAAAAATCTGGCCATTGTGGTATAACCCTTGAATATGCGAGTATTATCACCCTTGAATTCGGTGCAATGATGGTCATTTACATCGATATGAAGGCAGGCCTTGCAACATGTCTGTACATCACAGAGGTTAGGCTCGTGCAAGTACGTGATGACCGCACCTTGAAGAAGAGTTTTTGTCTGCATTAAAATCATCAAACGCAAACATAAATTGCTCTTTTACAGTGACGGCTTGGATGAGGCTCTCTTCATATAGTAGAAATGATTAAAATTACGTTGGGTCTTGCATACTCTACAATAAGTCTCATAACACCTATGTGAATAATTTGACTTTTCTAAACTGCAAAATTGCCCTCATACCACACAAACATTTTTGATATAAAAAACCAATATGTGACCTCTGCAAAAACCAAGACGTTTATGGTTATCAAAACATGTCTGATTTCTGAACCAAACCCCACAGTCTTTACATATCACAGTTCGACCTCCACAGCAGACCGCTTTAGTGTAACACTTTTTGCACGCGGATTAAAATTTGTACTCTTTCTTATTACTGAACGGTACAGGGCATTTGCGGCGAGAGTACGCTCACTTAATCTCGGCTATTAAGGATGCTATAACATCAAAATGGTTTTGTTTATCGTCGTTAAAATACAAATCAAGGTAGCCTTTAAAGGATTGTTCGGGAGAAGTAGGCCCCTCATATATGACATGCCTCTCCTGACGTCCCCTGAACACAGTGATTTTGTATGCGGAGTGGTATGTTTGAAATTGTTCAGTTCAGTGATTCAACCAGCACCTTTCACAAGATTCACACGTGTACCACGGCATAGTTCTTCTGCTTTGAGTTTTTGAAAAGGACGACCCATTCTGATTTGTTTAAAGGTGCTCACGTCCATGCATTCTGGCTCTCTTTTAAAGTCAAACACAGGCTGGGTAACAACTAATGCCCGTGCAAGACAAAGTGTATCGCCATCATTTTGAATCGTATTGATTCCTTTGTTATTCTGGCTATATGTGCTAGCAGGGGATAGATTATCACAATTACGTGCGTTATAATAACAAAGACTACAATAAGAATTGAAATGAATATTAAAAGTTGAATAGACGAAAATGATGTAAATGTGTAATCAGTTTAATACAAGAGATTGAGCAATATACTAAAGTAAACAATGATATGGGATAGAAAGTGGACTAAAAATACTGTGTCTAAACATAGTTGGCATATTTAAATGAAATGCAGGTCAGATTAAAAGTATAAAAAAGTATAAATAAATATAGTTAATAGGAAATACATATAAGTGTTGACTAATTAAAATACACTTAAAATTAGTTTAATAGAATTAGAAACTTTAAACTCATTTAATTTAAAATATCTAAATCTAAGTTCATAAAAACATTAATACCATGAAATTAATATAAATAAATGTAAAAATTATCACAGTCTTGTTGTTGGGATTGACTTCCCTTACTCCTTTGTTATTGATATTCCTGTACTGATGATGTCTACAGAAGTTCTATTTTACCGACATGTTTCGGTGCTAACAATTGGACGCACCATAATCATGGAGTCCGAAGGGTGGTAGGACACGATGAGATCGAACTTAGCAATTACGTGCACTCCCACGAGGCTCCTTAAAATCGCTGAGTTTAACGTACATTGGTGCAGTACTTAAGAATAAGCTATTACTTTGCAACACGCGACTTACGTTATAAAGCACGGTTCAAGCATCTAACTGATCCACCCTCCTAAATGAGAGTAAAACAGGATTCAACATTGACTCCATGCTGTTCAAAAGTAAGCCAACATGATCATCGGCGCTGACACCATGGTCCTAGCCGATAGAGCAAATCAGTAATTTGTTCTTCAAGACATCTTAATGCGTCACGATCACTTGCTGGAGCAACAAGATGTACGGTAATTTCTCTACCAGTATAAAAGAAACGCCTCAACTCTATAATTCTCTCCTCGACGTTTCTAAGAGGGACGCCTTGGAACAAATCTCCACCAATCCGGTTCACTGGGCCAATAATTACTAATTGTGGCACCGAAGATGGTTCCAATGTCGCCACTGCCACGGATTTTGGGAGGAGAGCGGACCCCATCCGCCTAGCCACAGCATGGACTCGAACATCGTCTCCCTCTCCTTGTGGCGGTGATCCTGCGGCGGGGTGAAGGGGTCTCACAGCTTGTTGCGGTGGGAGGATGGAACCATTATTCCCACCCTCCATTTGAAATATAACACAAAAGCACGTGTCAAAGTAAACACTTTAAATAAAATTGTTCCAAACATATTTTCTGCAAACAACCTAGTATTTTTTTCTCTTTAAAATGATACCACAAAATATATAATAGTTTTCATATTCAATCTACCTTTGGTATTAATATAATATGTTACAATTTTTCCTAAACATAAGTGCTTTAACTGATACCAATCATCTCACTTAATTATAATTGTTCCAAATATATTTTATACATATTCCACGTATTTTTTTCTCTTTAAAATTATACCACAAAATATATATTAATTTTCAATTTCAATCTTCTTTCGTTATTAGTATAATATGTTACAATTTTTCCTAAACATAAATGCTTTAACTGATACCAACATTCGTAAAATGTGTGTCATAAATACATTTGAACCCTAGAACATGTACAAAATACAGTCCAGGGCAGTTTATTTATCACTATGAACGGTTAAATCTACACATTCACCCTTCCAGGGAATTGAATCCGGGAACCTTGGCTAATAAGAACCAAAATTAAATGTTTTTCTCTCTTTTTAATAATCGGCTAAAGCAACAATACAATTTCCCTGTTAATTTTTATGCCAGTATATACTTAAAACAGATTGTAACACAATATCTAACCTACCCCCTTTTAAAAGCATATAATTAATCAGTAAAGCGCAAAAAAAATCACTTTTTATTTGTAATTGCAATGCCATCTGTTATTTCGATAAGTAACCATGTCTAAACAAGTTTGGAACACTCTAAAGCGGGTCAGGAGGAGGGTAGGAGGGTCAATAGGGCGTCATGAGGAAGGGAGGGGGGAACCAACAGCCAATCAGAGGGTGAGGGGCGTGGTCACGTGATCATATTCAACCAATCTGAGTGATGTTCCCAAACGCCGGTGCCACTACTTCTACCATATATATATATATATATATATATATATATATATATGGTAGAAGTAGTGTAAGTATATATATATATATATATATATATATATATATATATATATTATATATATATATATATATATATATATATATATATATATATATATATATATATATATGTATATATATATATGTATATATATATGTATATATATATATATATGTATATATATATATATATGTATATATATATATATATGTATATATATATGTAGTGTATATATATATATATATATATGTAGTGTATATATATATATATTGTAACAAGATTAGTGCTTAACAGTAGAACCAGTGTGCTCTCATTGTTTGCCCTAGCTGCGCTCCTTGTTCTCTCTGTCTTCCTCCTTGTCTAGCAGGTAGGCAGCGACATTCTCACTTGGCTGAGGGATTATAGGGGCCAAGAGGGTGCGGGGAGGAGGGCGGAGAAAAGTCTGGAAGGGTCGGGACCCATTTTATTCTGGACTCTTAACTTTAGAAATGGAGGATTCCAGACCCTTAGCTGTCATCACCCCTATATAAACAAGCTCAGCGATAGCCGGGCAGAGAGAGTAAGTTCAGTTCTTGGCTCTCAACCAGTGGGACTGTGAGTGGACCAGCGCGTGTCCAGCGTGTGGACCTGCGTGTCCAGAGTGTGTGGACCTGCGTGTCCAGAGTGTGTGGACCTGCGTGTCCAGTGTGTGGACCGGCGTGTCCAGTGAGTGGACCAGCGCGTGTCCAGTGTGTGGGCCTGCGTGTCCAGCGTGTGTGGACCTGCGTGTCCAGTGTGTGGACCGGCGTGTCCAGTGTGTGGACCGGCGTGTCCAGTGTGTGTGGACCGGCGTGTCCAGCGTGTGGACCTGCGTGTCCAGTGTGTGGACCGGCGTGTCCAGAGTGTGTGGACCTGCGTGTCCAGAGTGTGTGGACCTGCGTGTCCAGAGTGTGTGGACCTGCGTGTCCAGTGTGTGGACCGGCGTGTCCAGTGAGTGGACCAGCGCGTGTCCAGTGTGTGGGCCTGCGTGTCCAGCGTGTGTGGACCTGCGTGTCCAGAGTGTGTGGACCGGCGTGTCCAGAGTGTGTGGACCTGCGTGTCCAGTGTGTGGACCGGCGTGTCCAGTGTGTGGACCTGCGTGTCCAGCGTGTGGACCTGCGTGTCCAGAGTGTGTGGACCGGCGTGTCCAGAGTGTGTGGACCTGCGTGTCCAGAGTGTGTGGACCTGCGTGTCCAGTGTGTGGACCTGCGTGTCCAGCGTGTGGACCTGCGTGTCCAGAGTGTGTGGACCAGCGTGTCCAGAGTGTGTGGACCGTCGTGTCCAGCGTGTGGACCTGCGTGTCCAGAGTGTGTGGACCGGCGTGTCCAGTGTGTGGACCTGCGTGTCCAGCGTGTGGACCTGCTGTCCAGAGTGTGTGGACCGGCGTGTCCAGAGTGTGTGGACCTGCGTGTCCAGAGTGTGTGGACCTGCGTGTCCAGCGTGTGGACCTGCGTGTCCAGAGTGTGTGGACCAGCGTGTCCAGAGTGTGTGGACCGTCGTGTCCAGCGTGTGGACCTGCGTGTCCAGAGTGTGTGGACCGGCGTGTCCAGTGTGTGGACCTGCGTGTCCAGCGTGTGGACCTGCTGTCCAGAGTGTGTGGACCGGCGTGTCCAGAGTGTGTGGACCTGCGTGTCCAGAGTGTGTGGACCTGCGTGTCCAGCGTGTGGACCTGCGTGTCCAGCGTGTGGACCTGCGTGTCCAGAGTGTGTGGACCGGCGTGTCCAGAGTGTGTGGACCGGCGTGTCCAGAGTGTGTGGACCTGCGAGTCCAGAGTGTGTGGACCTGCGTGTCCAGCGTGTGGACCTGCGTGTCCAGCGTGTGGACCTGCGTGTCCAGTGTGTGGACCTGCGTGTCCAGTGTGTGGACCTGCGTGTCCAGAGTGTGTGGACCGGCGTGTCCAGAGTGTGTGGACCTGCGTGTCCAGTGTGTGTGGACCTGCGTGTCCAGTGTGTGGACCGGCGTGTCCAGAGTGTGTGGACCGTCGTGTCCAGTGGGTGGACCGGTGTTTGTGTATCGCGGGTCATCGCAGTGTATCGTGTGCGGGACAAGTGTTGGACTAAGTACACGGGTGATGTAGACATTTATTGTTACTGTGTTAATGAACATGCTTGTGACTGTATTTAAATATTTGAATAGTTATTAGATGTTTTAGAGTTGTTAATTTATTTATTAATTTACTTATATCTCTGTGCTATATTAGTTTAATTAAGTTACAGACTTGTTTAAAGTTATTTTTATTTTACTTAATTACTTGTTTAGTTATAATTAATTTAGATATATAGTTAATTAGAGTGTGTATTAAGTTGTAATTTTAATAATCACAACCTTGAATATTCCGTGGGCATTTTTATTCGTGTTTGGTCAGCAACCTACCCCAATATCTCTAAAAGAACTCGTGGTTCACACTTTCACGTGTGAACGGCCTGTGACCCTCCCAGGTCACGTGTGCCCCCCCACGTTACAATATATATACATACACATACACACATATTTATATTAGCAGACTATAGTCCAAGTAAACCACTTCAATGGCCACATAATCTAAAGCGTTACTCTCATGTTAGACTAACCAGCTGGTGATGGGGAGACGGTTTTTCCTAAATGGTTTTCCAATTTCTTTCCTCGCAAAAATAGATAGTTTACCTTTAAATTATTTCCTTATTCATCCTTACCCCACTAGAGTAATTATCATATAAGCTTAAATCCTGAACAGTTTTTGAGATGTGGTGATAAAATATAAAAAAAAATATAAACCAAAACTAAGTTAGTTTAAGCTGCTAATAAACTCTCTTGTGTTAAACTTTAGCTCAGTCAGTAGCGTGTCTGACTATTGTGCTGAAGGTCCCAGTTTCGATTCCCAGCATGGCCAAAAAATGTATCATTGCTGAAATGTGGGTTTCCCTTTCATATTGATAAACTAACGGCTGGGTGTTTGGTCTGTTCTAGATTCAAGATAGTTCAAAAGTCGTGTTTATATTATCAGTCGGTTCAGAAAGTAAGAATTACAAGCTCCTGGTACAAGTATTAATGTTTTAATAATTTAATTGTTCATAACTCTCCTGTTAAATGTTGTAGTAAACAGTGAGGTCAATCGTCGTCTGCCACGAGAAGTGCTATTTAATTAAGCTACCCACTGTACTTAAGGCGAGGCCTGCTTTCAAATTCCCTGTGATGGAGGAAGAGAGCGCTAACTCAGAAAAAAATGTCAGTGAACTCGTCTGAAGCGGACCGGGCCGTCTGCCGGAGCGCCGAGACGTGGTATCTATATTCAAAAATGTTGCATTGCATTATTTAACAACTACTTTGTTAATGGTGGTCATGGGGGACATGTCTTTGTAGGATTTAAAAAAAAGTTTTACTTTTTATCATTAAAAATGTTTAAAAGAAAAATCGAATTTGCTCATTTCCAACGATGCTTCATGCTAAATACTACAGTTCTGATATCAAAGTAAGTAGCTATAAACATAGATATAGCATTCTTAAAACTATCAAGGTTACAACTGAATATTTTAAGGGTGAGATACTTTGAAGATCAATAACCGCCAATTCTCTTGAAATACTTGAGTGTGAAGATGAGGTGAAAGGGAATACGCAGTAGAGTAGTCTTACAGTTTTAGTTACGAACAACTGTTTGGACCAAAATTTAATACAATATTGCTTCAGCAGAAAACTTCGACACAATTTTATCTCACAAGTTTTTTAATATTTCTGGATAAAAAGAATAGAACCCGCTTCGGTGGCCACGTGGTCTAACGTGCTACTTTCTTGAGTAGATTACACAGCCGATGACGGGGAGACCGAGGTTCGAACCATGGTCTGGTATACTGAGGCTGATTATCCCCAAAATGGTTTTCCAGTTTACCTCTACGCAAATGCGGGTAGACTTCCTCTAAATATAACCTTACTAATCCCTTACACCATTAGTGTATTAGAGCATAAGAGTATAGTCTGAACGATTACTAAGACGAGGTGCTAGAAATTATTAAATAGTATAATTTGACCACAAACTTTTATAAATGAAGGAAAAGAGTCTTAGTTAAAATCTGCGGTGGCCATAGCAGCTGTTACTATTATTTTTAGGAATTAAAACTAAATTTGTTAACTGAAACAATATTTTATTTTATTTTTTTCCAAACAAGCTTATTGTCAAAAATAAAACTTTAACTGTAAGGACTTGGCGTTACTTTCCATCACCCCTTCAAAATATTTCACTGCTCCATTTCTAATAGGAACGGTTGTTCCTTGATATATTTCTGCTCGCCCTTCCCGACTGTTGTATCAATATGGCCGACTAGTCCGTCATTAGGTGTTGGTGTTTGGAGGTGCGGTAGTTTGACACAAAGACCTAACTGTATGTCCCCACCTCTGTGACCTACCAGCTACCTGATGTAGGCTAGCCATAATGGTTTCCTCTGTCTGCTTCATCAGCTTCCGTTACATGGGTCAACCATAACAACAAATAAAGGGGAAAAAAACTTTTTTTTAGCAAGGTCAAGTAACAATCATCACGCCATTACTAACGGTGTATGACTTGCTAAGTTGTGTTTTTTTTGGGGGGGCTTTAAAGAACTCTTTAGTGTCAGTGTGCTGTATACTAATGACTGTTCCTAGTAGCCTCAGGTGGGATTTAAAGTATGTTAATAAAGGTCAGTATTTTCACACTTTTTATCGTACAATTCTTTTTTGGTTAATGCAAATAGGATTGCTACGGTAGACATATTTAGATAGAAGTGTCAACCGTTCTTTCAGTTTTAAGCATCACGTCCTACTACCCATTCGGGTTATACGCCTGTGTACTAGTTACTCTAATGTCTTAGGGATGAGGAAGGTTAAATTTAGAGTAAGTGTATCTACATTTGGGTTGACAGAGATAGTGAAAAACAATTTAGAAAATTAACTCAGAACACCTGACCAGACTCACTTCGATGGTCACATGGTCTGGTGCGTTACTCTCGCAGTATACTAGACTACTGATGTCGGGGAGATCAAGGATCGAGTCTAAATTGGGTGTACTTAGGGTAGTTTTTCCAAAATGGTTTTCCAGTTTCCTTCCACGGAAATGTGGGTACACTTCCTATAAATACAACCATCCCATTCCTTAAAACCATAATCGTAATTAGTGCATAATCGTATAATCCAAACGGGTAGCTAGACGCAGTGCTAAAAAAACAAATAACTCCAAGACTATCCTAGTAGTAAAATGGTGCATCTGGACTACATCAGTGGAAGGACTAGTCCGTACTAATGTACTAATGTACCGTCGCCCAGGGGACGCCCACTGTACTAATAGTACATCGTTTCCATGTCCCGGTGGGATGAGATGATGGCGACAGTGAGTATAAGGGTGTGGAAACAGTATACACAGTTAAAACTAACTTTATCCTAATTTAAAAAACTGGTGAATGTTGGGGAAATTCCCCTTTCGGGGAAATACTCGAAGTACCAGCCGAGAATCGAGCCTGGGACCCCTGGACTCGTAGACACGTCCACTGACCACTACACCGCGAAGCTGATCATTACCTTATATATTTTTTTTATAGCCACGACTTATTACCTGTTCAGGTTATACGCATAACTTATATGATAATTACTCTACTTGGTTAGGGATGAGGAAGGAATAATTTAAGAGGTTATATATCCGCATTTTCATGGAAGAAGAGTGGGAAACCATTGATTAAAAATCGCTCTCAGTAGACCCAACCGGGATTCAAACTCAGCCCCCCCCTCCCCAACTCCCCGTCATCAGCAGGACAGTCTAACTCTAGAGTGACTCCCTGGAGACCATTTGATCACAGAAGCGGGTAAAAATAATATTATAAGTGAGATAAAGTGCTAAAAAAATTTCAAAATAATGACTAAAAATAAAAATTCAAAGGATACTCTAATAATGGGTTTTCATAGGGTGAGAGGGGGGGAGGGGTAGGTCTGGAGATATAAGTTAAGTAAGATATAAATGAGAGAAAATAAAACAGTATTTACATGGAGGGTGAGCGAGAAATAAAGTAGGAGATAAAATCATCCAAGTACACTCAACTGGAGTTCGAACCCAGACTTTCCTGACCCCAACAAGTCAAATAAATTGGGACTGATACATCTGTACCCATGTTCTTCTATGCAGATTTGTATTCTAAAGTAAAATAGTATATTCTTTCATTAGTATATAGATATAGATCTCTTAACCTAAAATTGCTCCATAGGGTCCCCATGATATCATACACATCAATAAACATCATTAAACAAGTAATTATTAAAAGAATAGCCACCACATAAAGAAACCATCATTATACCGGTAATTAGGAAACCTAGGCACAAATGAGTCTGTAAAAGTGTGCTACATGCCACATAGAGTATTGGGTCAATGACATTCACTTGCCTGTCCCAAGAGAAGACGGCCAGACTAGAGGCGGCTTGCGACACATTGGCATGGAGGATACCAAGGCCAGGTTCGGATTCTTGGCTCACTGGGAAAACTCGTTAAAAACTATTATATATATGTATATAAAAAAGTAATTTTGGTATTAAAATGTCACAAACAAGATTCAAAATGAAGCGAAACCTAGTTTTATGCTGCTAATAAACATATATAAAATAATAAATATAATTGATTACTACCTATCCGGTGGGCTCATGGACTAGATTTCAAGCTCATCTGGTCTTGTTTGCCAGTGATGGATAGCCCTGGGTGTACTTAAGCGGTTTTTCCTTTAAAAAAATTAACAATCTACCAACGTGCAAAAGCAGGTACATTTCCTCTAAGCCTTCCCTTACGTTTTTCTACCTCCTCTGTGTGTTTAAATGCGTTAAGCTTGAACGATGACTAAAACATAGTTCAAAAGGAAAATTCTCATAAACAGTTAGTTTTGAATTCACATAAATTCCTGAGTGAATAATCTTTATAAATACCACTTGCTGAAGAAAATAAGTGGAGACGGATAGTGATTTATCAATAGGTAAGTTTTTGGGTTGTTAATTGTGGATTTAATTCAATTTCTAAACACAAGGCTTGATTATCAGGCCTCTCCTCGAATTGATAGCATTGAGGCTTTGAGTTTCAAAAGAACGATGACCAAATCACTACTCATACTTGGTTTAAATCCGGGCTAGAAAGAAATGTAGTAGGAGTATTTTGATGGTGCCAACGCTGAATTACTAGTATCTCAATCACCCTTCACCCATAGTAAAAGCTGGGAGATGGAGTAGGTGCTCACCATTTAAATGGTACTTAATACCCTCTATAGTCATGTTTTTTATATTAATGTCATTGAAAAAACACCAGTGGATTGTATTTCTGTATAAATGATCTAAATGTTTTGTAAACAGATCTGAAATTACAACAATAACCAAAAGTTAGATTAAAAATTGGAATGTGTGATAAATATTGGTCACTCTGATGATCCAATATGTAGATCTAAGCTATTTATCTAATTATTTTACTGGTTCATTTATATTGAATTAATAAAAATTTCAAATTGAATTAGTTTATTAAACGAATAAGGGACAAAATCAATCAAGGAATGACCCTGAAAAGTGGAAAGAAGGGTTTAGTTTATCTAAATACCATAATTATTGAGAGCATTTATGCTGCGAGTCATTCGAACATGACTATAATCATAAAGTACTAAGTGTTAATAACCCAAGCATTAATTCTTGAGAACAACAAACCCCAAAGAGTCATTCAAATAATACCATTAGAGCAGATGATGCCGTATCGTGCTGCGAAAGAAATAAAACATTGTTTTGTTGTCCCCAAACCTGTAATAATTTCAAGTTATGAATGACAAGGTGCAATGTGTTCAAGTGAGGACACTTCATAGTGGTTTAGTCGCCCACTTTGGGGTCATTGTCTGATAGCTGGGCAGTCGGTGGTAGTGCGTGATACCAACAATTATTGTTATTCTACCCAAGTCACCAAGCATGATATAATAATAGTAGAAATGGGAACAGTGTTGTGATAACAGCTGCTTATCATACTTACTGCTACGATTTAAGGCCTATTCAATGGATATTACAGGAGTATCCTAGTAAATTAAATGCCAAACAAAATTCTCAAATTTCCACTAAATGAAAGGAAACATTAATTTCAAAAAAGGCAAAAAGTCTCGGGGCTGTAAGGTAACAGTTTAGTTATATATAAAAGTGTCTTACTACCCATCCAGACTAAACACATTTTAACTACACAGATGGAGTAGGGATGAGGGATATGTATGTTACTTATCTTCCTTGTATTGAAATGTTTTGTTCGCTTTTTATAATACTTACTGATAGGTAGCAGTATCCCAAACACATCTGCTTGGTAAATTATCCATACTTTATTACAAATAATATATTTTATCCAGGCATTATAAATTACACTTAATGCGTAGGTGGCTTCTTTAGGTGTCCACCTACTGAAACGTTGAGATGCATTGCATGTGTTCACAAATCCTGCATTATTTAACAAGAGTTTTTTTCTTTTAATCTATAGCTAAAGTCACATGTTTATAATATAATTTAAACCTTAAATTTTAAGTTTATTGGCTTAAAACAATTGTATTAAAAATGTAGCTAGTTTATTTTGGACGACGATTAAGGTGATTCGTCCAACAAGCTTCTCCTAGAATGAATAGGCAATAACATTCTGACAGGGAATTTTGAACATGATTGAAAGGTGGTTTCGGCAGGTGGGGTGGGAGAGTAAGCTGGGATTGCCAGCTCTTTGTTCACAACAGTGTTAACATAGCATTAGCTCTTTTTTACACTAAGGAACTTCACTGTTATTTTAGTAATTTAGAACATGAATGGTCACTGCTTGGCTCACCCGTGAGTTGTGGTCTTGAGTTTGAATCCTGGCTACTAAGATTCATAGAATATTATTATTTTAAAATAATGAACTTATTACACGTGTCGCAAAGTATTTATTGTACCTAATACTATTAGGCCTCTATTTACAAAATGTGTTCTTAGAAGAAAAAAAAGTATTACTAGGCAATTTAATGAAATAATTTGAGTGGTGAAAGTTTAAGGGTTATTTTATAATTGTTTTAGCACCGAGTCTAACTATCCGTTCACGGTATACTCACATGTACTAATTAAGCTAATTAGTTAGGAATTAGGAAAGCTTAATTTAGAGGAAGTGCACTCGCATTTGCGTGGAGAGAGGGGGGAACAATTTATAATAAAACTACCCTCTGTAAAAATGTTCGAATGCCAGGTTGGTCAAGTGGCCTTCAAGACTAGGACCAACTGGTCGACAAACTTATCCATGAGAAGGCAAAGTGATCGACAGCCAACTGGTTAACCAACTAAATAAAAATATTTCAAACTTAAGTGTTTCAATTGATCGACACATTTAGGACCATTTGATAAGATATACAACTGTTCGACATGAGAGGACCTACTTGATTACAAAAGTCGAGTTGGATTGACTAATTGACCAATTGACCGACAAGTTAATACATTGCAAACAACGTGTTCGACAACAAAATCGTAAACGGAAAATACAAGTCAATGAAATATTATTTTTTTAATAAAATTTATAACTCTAAGAAATACCCACATTGGTGGTCACATGGTCCAATGCCTCATTAGCATTCCTTATTCGGCGTATAGTTCAAACGGGGAGTGAGAAGCTAAGGGGGAAAAAATGAATGGATATTGTTAGCACCACGTCTTACTACCCGTTCGGGTTATATACTAATTTTGGTACAAGCCATGTCCTACTCGTGTAACCAGGCCCCGGGACATCAAACAATAGTAGATTATGAACCTGTGGTAACAAGGTTCACAGACATCAAATATGGAATATTATAAACCAGTGGTAACAAGGCCCTGGGATATCAAATAATGGAGTATTATTTACCAGTGGTAACCAGGCCCCGGAACAACAAACAATAGTAGATTATGAACCTGTGGTAACAAGGTTCACAGACATCAAATATGGAATATTATAAACCAGTGGTAACAAGGCCCTGGGATATCAAATAATGGAGTATTATTTACCAGTGGTAACCAGGCCCCGGAACAACAAACAATAGTAGATTATGAACCTGTGGTAACAAGGTTCACAGACATCAAATATGGAATATTATAAACCAGTGGTAACAAGGCCCTGGGATATCAAATAATGGAGTATTATTTACCAGTGGTAACCAGGCCCCGGAACAACAAACAATAGTAGATTATGAACCTGTGGTAACAAGGTTCACAGACATCAAATATGGAATATTATAAACCAGTGGTAACAAGGCCCTGGGATATCAAATAATGGAGTATTATTTACCAGTGGTAACCAGGCCCCGGAACAACAAACAATAGTAGATTATGAACCTGTGGTAACAAGGTTCACAGACATCAAATATGGAATATTATAAACCAGTGGTAATAAGGCCCTGGGATATCAAATAATGGAGTATTATTTACCAGTGGTAACCAGGCCCCGGAACAACAAACAACAGTGGGTTCCGAGTTGAAACTGTGATTCAAACTAAGATTCTTAGTGGATAAGTTGAATTGGAAGATCATTATTTGATAACAATAAAAGTTACTTGAAATGGGTTCACTTATTCATACGTCAAATCGTGTGATATTCAGCTGTACCTTTGATAAAGGCCTATAATATAATATCTACCTACATAAGCTTTAGTCTGAAATGGCTAAACTGACTACACATTACAATACAATAGCGTGGGACGACTCCTGGATGGATAGCTCAGTACAAGAAAATTGACGAGCTAAGATCTCAGGATCAATTTTATTCTAGTGCCCAGGTGTCATTTTTCAACAAATTTAAATGAATTCAATTTTATTTTCCTCCATACGGATATTCCCGTAGTTAAAATGCTTACCATCCTGTGTGTTGATATTTATTAGTAATTATTTAAGGAAGCCTTAATTAAAAGCAAAACTCTGTGTGCCTAATTTAAATGTATGCTATAGTTCCTTACCAACTCCAACAAGTAGGGAGCTACTATGTCTCTAGTAAATAATATATACACCACATATATATCTCCTACGTTTGTTATGAGTTTATTAAGTACCCAAGACCGCAGCCAGCCAATAATTTCAGGGGGGTTTGATGGACATATCCCCCAATTGTCGGAAGCTAAAGTTAAAATAATAATAAAAAGTTTGAGAAGCTATCTGAAGTGCTTTTTTTTGGCAACATAACCCCCTAACTGCCAGAGGCTAGGAAAAATTCTAAATATTAAACAACTTGATAAATTATTGGAAGTGTATTTTTGGCAACATAACCTCCTAACCCCATAACTGCTGAAAGCTATCAAATATTTTAAATATTTAACACCTTTAGAAGCTCTCTCAAGTGCTTTTTATGGTTACACAGCTCCCTAATTTGAACTTTTATCTTAATTTTGATATTGTTTGAACAGTAAATAAAGCCATATATATTTTGATCATAAAATTTCTGGGAGGGTTTAAAACCACAAGGCCCCCTCCTCCTGCCCCCCCCCCCCCTCTTTGGCCTTGTACATACCTGAAAACTTCCTAGAGCAAATCTTTCATTATTTTAAATTTATATCGATTCTCGTTCGTTTTCGCCTTTTTATTTAATTTTCTTGGTTTTGATTCACGTTGCATTTTTAGGGCTGAACTTAGCCATGTAAAATAAACACACAAAACTATGATTTATTTTAGAAAATACCTAAAGAGATGCAGTACTCATGTGACATTAGATATATTTTCAAAATTTTTTAGATATTTTTAATGTTCAATTTACAACCAGTAATAAAAGTGAAACTCATATAATTTTATACATTCATGAAAATAATTGTAATATACAGATAAACAATAAGTTTAAAATCAAGACACGTTTTGATGTACCAAGAGATGGGTTCCTTTGACACTTTAGAGCTAAAGAGTAGAACTATCACAGTAAAACACCATCCAAGTGCCAAATTACTAGAGGAAGGAAAAATAGGCAAAATAAATGTCACAACTCGTCACTCAGGTAGTTAGACATGGTGCTTAAAAAAAATCACTTATGGGTGAGGCATTAGTATTTACGTTTAAATTGATCAACGCGGTGTAAATAATAAAATAAAAGAGTAGAGTTAGACTAATAAACCAAACAAATTTGGAATTAAGACATTAAGTACTACAAAATGATATAAAATTAAAGTATTGGGGTATAAAACGAAAAGTACTTGTACAAGATCAGAAATTATGTAATTTTACAACTATTAAATAGTTTATAGATTAAAAACAAATTATATTTAAGTTATTGTAAGTATTTCATTGCATACACTACATATGCATGTTTAGCTAGAATAAATTTAATCCCCATTCATTAACTACTTTACCTTAAAATTAGTACGTAAAATGGATAAAATAGTAAGTTTGACTACTTATAACTCGATAACTGTAATGAATTGAAATCATTGAATCAAGATTTATAGATTAATTTATACACTTATATGAGGTATTTGACAGATTTTGTACTTTGGCCTAACCTAAGACAATTCCAGCTTCAGACCAATTGAGGATAATTGTTTATTGTTTTAACACATGGGAGGGAAAAATGAATTTAAACTAAAACATACACTTGTAACAGCTAAATAACGCGAATGATATGATAACCTAATTATTAATATAAGTCATATTATAAAATAGTAACCTTATTTAATCATTCATTTATTCAAAAGAAGTAATAAATTTTTTGGACAAAATGATTAACTGCTTCTTTTACGGTACTGCGTGTAGTACAGTTGATCCGATTATTATGGATGTGGGGGGCTGTATTCCCCTTTAGCCCCCCCTTACGATGCCCATGTTTTAAAGATCTTGTAGAATTGGGATTAAGAAGAAATGCTGGGTGGGAGGATATTTCCCTTCAAGTAGGCGAACTTGAGTAATTACACACTTTGTGTCCACTCGTTTAACTAAATGTCCGCCAGTGAAAGGCCTGTGTTTCAGAATTGATGGAGCTGGCCATGTGCCAACTTGTGAACGTGGAAATGTCGATCAGCCAGCCATAGAGCAGATATGGCAGTCACACTACTACTACTACTACCACTCTCTCTCTCTCTCTCTATCTATCTCTCTCTCTCCCTCTCTCTCTCTCTCTCTCTCTCTCTCTCTCTCTCTCTCTCTCTCTCTCCTACCACCACTCTTCTCAAACTTCTTCGGAAAGGTGAATCAACCCGCGAAAAATTCGCTCCCGCGTGAAAATAAATACTAAACAAAAAAATAGCGAATTCCCCTCTTCTTCATCGTTTTACTTTATATCATCCTTTCCTTTGCTCTTCCTGTACAATAGCGAGACCCTATATTTTTTGTATCGCTTTCCTCTTACTTTCCTTGTCGTCTCTTTCTCTATCTTTTGACGTTTTCTCAGATCCAAGTTGAATGACCGGAATTATAGAGACACAGAGTGCAAATATCTCACAGGTTGGGTTTCGTAGACACAGGCAAAGGGGGAAAGAGGGGGGTTAAGCCCCCCCCCTTCTCATCACCACAAAAATAAATTTTGGCAATGAGTATGAATCTTTATTTGTGCATTTAACATTCACATAGCTCGCAGAAGTGGACAATAGGCGCCATTCTCGTATAACCTGGTTTCTGCTAATAGGGAGATAAGGGTTCGAACCTCAAACGGTTATACAAGATGTATTTTTCCTTAAAATTATTTCCCACTTTCATTCTATGTGAATATATGTACATTTACTATAAATTATACCTTCCTTATCCCAACTCTTTTAGTGTATATAAAAGTATGCGGTCACTGCAGACTGTTAGTAAGACATATAAGAAGGGGAAAATGATGTAAACACAAGGATTACGTTAGCACACATGCACACACCTTACAAACAAGCTTAGCTTACGAGGGCACGTATGTTACTTCTCACAACATTCTATTGATCGGAATTTGAACATTTAGATATCACGACAAGCTTACACTACAAACAAACGTGTCAGGAGCAAAATGTGTTTGATATCTTTGTGATATTATGAAGAAGGTCGTATTTTCAAATTTGGCCTCCTACGTCCCTTTATTATCAAGCTACACATTTGCCTCCTCGAATACACTTAATATGTCAAGCATCTCTCACTGAAGTTTGCTGTAAACTGAATTATGAGCCACTCATGGGCGTAGCCAGGGGAATCTAGGGGGGTTGAGCCCCCCTAAATCAACTAAGTAAATAAATATACTTAACCAAAAATATAAATAAAATATACGTGGGGAAAGCTAAGTTGGACATAATTGGTTTTGGAATTCCTTAAATATGGTAACACGTACCACAACAGTTTATTAAGCTCTTCTCTTACTCTAAGTTGATCAACCTTTACTGTACATAGAATCAAATTTTACAATGTGTTCATATTAGCGTTTGCAAACACAAAAATCAAATTTATAATAGAAAATGAACCTAGTTTTTTTTTATCAAAAACTTGTAAACATAAAAAAAAGTAAAAATTCTCATTAAATGCGGGCTTTTATTTTTTACTTTTATTTATAATTTGAAACTAATCCTTGGTCTTCTTACGTCTTTTTAAATAATAATAATAAATTTAAATTAATTAACAAATCTAGAGCTGGTATGTTATTTCGTGAACAAGTGCAGCGTCATTTTCTTACAAATGTATCACGTGTTTTGGCCAGTTAATAAGATGAACATGACCAAGGAGCTACTCAAAGAAAAGGCTGTGCCTACTGAGCGTGCTCGAAAACAATACAATGGAAAAAAAAGGAAGAATTTGAGCAGGAACAGGTTTTAAAAGGTTTTCAGCAAATCCTAGATAACTTTTTCTATTTTAAAATTTTATTCATAAGATGTTGGTTGTAATGTTGCATCCGAGAAAACTAGTGTTAGCTTAGATCTTTCGGTAAATTATCATCCAAGAAAACTTGATTAAGTTTAGATTTATTTTTAATGAAACGAAAAAAGACATGTTCTTTGTAATTCTGCAAAAATACTCATTTACCGCATGAAGGATTAACTTTGATGTTAATTTTTTATTTAACTTCCCAATTTTCAAATGAATGATATTGAAAGATTTTTCTGAGCACTTATATGAGCGAAGCCAGGGTTAAGCAGGAGATGTCGATTGCTACCCTAATTGTTTGGAAATTAAATCAAAGGTAATGTTAATGTGTTGATATTTTTTTTAGTAATGCATTACGGGTTGACCACAAACTTGCCGCCCCTGAAAAAATTCCTGCTCGCGTCCTTGAATCCACTCCCAGTAAAATATGCAGACAAGCAGTGACACTAATAAATAACACAGCAGAATTAATAAGAATATAGAAGTATTTTTTAAACTCCAGCCCCTCCCCCCCCCCCCCCACACACACACGTTTCACTGCTCGTTCGGGCTATACCCCCATTATATCAAATACGCTGAAGGGGTGGAATGAACTATATACTTGATAGTAAATGTACCGACAAATTCATAGAAGGAAAGTGGAAAGCTATTGAGGACAAACCACCCTCAATACAACCGACCTTAGTAAAAGCCATGATCTCCCCGTCTTCAGTAGTCCAACCTATTATTAGAATGACATCTTAGACCACGTAATCCTTGAAACAAGTTATTACTAACCAATTAATCATTATTAACACTTGTCAATTCTGGAAACTGCATAGTAGGCCTATGTGTAGAAAACCGTTCTTTGTGTCACTATTTGCAAACAAATATTTGAATCAGAAGTGATTGAATAAAGGAGTTGAGAGAAAGCAGATTAACTTGGTTAAACTCAAGCCTATGAACTGAGATAAAAGTGCTGGAGATATCTGGTATCTTTATCTGCGTTCGCCGCAAGTAACCAAACAGCTTGTGGTACAAGGTGTGTGGATGAAGGTAAGTGAAGGTCCATGACCTCTAGTATTGTCTCTTCCTGAAACATTGTCTGCTGGAGTGAGAACCAGAGCTGGTTATGAGGTGATCGTTTGGTAGTTGCCTCTACACCCACAAGGTGTACAATACGTAACCAGACACTACAACCACCAGAGAGGGGGTTTAAAGAGGTGTACAATTATAACCAATCACTACAACCATAAAGGAGGGGGTTTCAAGAAGTGTACATTTGTAGCCAGCCACCACAACCACGAGAAGGTGATCAACTCGCGCAAATTATTTAACTCATAAGGGAGATATTTGAAGTGGCAATCCCCTCGTGCTGACTATTTGACTCATAAGGGAGATAGTTGAAGCGGCAATCGATCCCCTTGTGTGAACTATTTGTCTCATAAGAGAGATAGTTGAAGCGGCAATCGAACCCCTTGTGTGAGCTATTTGACTCATAAGGGAGATAGTTGAAACGGAGATCGATCCCCTTGTGTGAGCTATTTTACTCATAAGGGAGATAGTTGAAACGGAGATCGATCCCCTTGTGTGAGCTATTTTACTCATAAGGGAGATAGTTGAAACGGAGATCGATCCCCTTGTGTGAGCTATTTTACTCATAAGGGAGATAGTTGAAACGGAGATCGATCCCCTTGTGTGAGCTATTTGTCTCCTAAGAGAGATATTTGAAGTGGAAATCCCCTCGTGCTGACTATTTGACTCATAAGGGAGATATTTGAAGCGGCAATCGATCCCCTTGTGTGAGATATTTGTCTCCTAAGAGAGATATTTGAAGTGGAAATCCCCTCGTGCTGACTATTTGACTCATAAGGGAGATAGTTGAAGCGGCAATCGATCCCCTTGTGTGAGATATTTGTCTCCTAAGAGAGATATTTGAAGTGGAAATCCCCTCGTGCTGACTATTTGACTCATAAGGGAGATAGTTGAAGCGGCAATCGATCCCCTTGTGTGAGCTATTTGTCTCATAAGAGAGATAGTTGAAGCGGCAATCGAACCCCTTGTGTGAGCTATTTGACTCATAAGGGAGATAGTTGAAACGAAGATCGATCCCCTTGTGTGAGCTATTTGTCTCATAAGAGAGATAGTTGAAACGGAGATCGATCACCTTGTACGAGTTATTTGACTCATAAGGGAGATAGTTGAAACGGAGATCGATACCCTTATGTGAGCTATTTGTCTCATAAGAGAGCTAGTTGAAACGGAGATCGATCCCCTTGTGCGAGTTATTTGACTCATAAGGGAGATAGTTGAAGCGGCGATCGATACACTTATGTGAGCTATTTGTCTCAAAAGGGAGATAGTTGAAGAGGCGATCGATCCCTTTGTGTGAGCTATTTGACTCATAAGGGATATAGTTGAAGAGGCGATCGATCCCTTTGTGTGAGCTATTTGACTCATAAGGGAGATAGTTGAAACGGAGATCGATCCCCTTGTGTGAACTATTTGTCTCATAAGAAAAATAGTTGAAGCGGCAATCGATCACCTTGTGTGAGTTATTTGACTCATAAGAGAGATAGTTGAAACGGAGATTTATCCCTTGTGTGAGTTATTTGACTCATAAGAGAGATAGTTGAAACGGAGATCGATCACCTTGTGTGAGCTATTTGACTCATAAGAGAGATAGTTGAAACGGAGATCGATCCCCTTGTGTGAGTTATTTGACTCATAAGAGAGATAGTTGAAACGGAGATCGATCACCTTGTGTGAGCTATTTGTCTCATAAGAGAGATAGCTGAAACGGAGATCGATCCCCTTGTGTGAGCTATTTGTCTCATAAGAGAGATATTTGAAGCGTCAATCGATCCCCTTGTGTGAGCCATTTGACTCATAAGGGAGATAGTTGAAACGGAGATCGATCCCCTTGTGTCAGCTATTTGTCTCATAAGGGAGATAGTTGAAACGGAGATCGATCCCCTTGTGTGAGCTATTTGACTCATAAGAGAAATAGTTGAAACGGAGATCGATCACCTTGTGTGAGCTATTTGAATCATAAGAGAAATAGTTGAAGCGGCAATCGATCCTCTTGTTTGAGCTATTTGACTCATAAGGGAGATAGTTGAAGCGGCAATCGATCCCCTTGTGTGAGCCATTTGACTCATAAGGGAGATAGTTGAAACGGAGATCGATCCCCTTGTGTCAGCTATTTGTCTCATAAGGGAGATAGTTGAAACGGAGATCGATCCCCTTGTGTGAGCTATTTGACTCATAAGAGAAATAGTTGAAACGGAGATCGATCACCTTGTGTGAGTTATTTGACTCATAAGAGAGATAGTTGAAACGGAGATCGATCACCTTGTGTGAGCTATTTGTCTCATAAGAGAGATAGTTGAAACGGAGATCGATCCCCTTGTGTGAGCTATTTGACTCATAAGAGAGATATTTGAAGTGGAAATACCCTCGTGCTGACTATTTGACTCATAAGAGAGATAGCTGAAACGGAGATCGATCCCCTTGTGTGAGCTATTTGACTCATAAGAGAGATAGTTGAAACGGAGATCGATCCCTTGTGTGAGCTATTTGTCTCATAAGAGAGATAGTTGAAACGGAGATCGAGCACCTTGTGTGAGCTATTTGTCTCATAAGAGAGATAGTTGAAACGGAGATCGATCACCTTGTGTGAGCTATTTGACTCATAAGAAAGATAGTTGAAACGGAGATCGATCCCCTTGTGTGAGTTATTTGTCTCATAAGAGAGATAGTTGAAACGGAGATCGATCACCTTGTGTGAGCTATTTGACTCATAAGAGAGATAGTTGAAACGGAGATCGATCACCTTGTGTGAGCTATTTGTCTCATAAGAGAGATAGTTGAAACGGAGATCGATCCCCTTGTGTGAGCTATTTGTCTCATAAGAGAGATAGTTGAAACGGAGATCGATCCCCTTGTGTGAGTTATTTGACTCATAAGAGAGATAGTTGAAACGGAGATCGATCACCTTGTGTGAGCTATTTGTCTCATAAGAGAAATAGTTGAAATGGAGATCGATACTCTTGTGTGAGCTATTTGTCTCATAAGAGAGATAGTTGAAACGGAGATGGATCACCTTGTGCCAGCTATTTGTCTCAAAAGGGAGATAGTTGAAAAGGTGATCGATCCCCTTGTGTGAGCTATTTGACTCATAAGAGAGATAGTTGAAACGGAGATCGGTCCCCTTGTTCCAGTTATTTGACTCATAAGGGAGATAGTTGAAGAGGTGATCGATCCCCTTGTGTGAGCTATTTGTCTCAAAAGGGAGATAGTTGAAGAGGCGATCGATCCCCTTGTGTGAGCTATTTGTCTCATAAGGGAGATAGTTGAAATGGAGATCGATCCTCTTGTATGAGCTATTTGTCTAATAAGAGAGATAGTTGAAACGGAGATTCTAATATAAATTTCCTAATTGTGTCTTATCAACAAAAAGGGGTAACGTCGAGATTAATAAAAAAAAAACTTGTGTTGGGCGCCACTCCTGGAAGCTAGGAGAACTAATAATAATGATAAAAAAAAAATATAAATAAACTTTAGCTCGACTAATTTGAACAAATGCACGACGACTCTAAATGCTCGAGACCTCTGGGTGTGCTCGGGAACTTTTACCTAGATATTACAATGTCAATGTTACAATGGTGTGTTGTAGACTTCCACAAGAGTTGAGAGTACTTAAAATAAAAAATAAAATAAAAAATAGCAATTTAAATACAATGGATCATAAAAAAAACAAAAAATGTACTAATTGAGATTACAATAAAAAAAAAACAATTGTTGAAACTTTTGTGGGTTATTATTATTATCATTATTGTTTCCCTTTTATTACATCCCAAACCTACCTAAGGATATCCGAATAAATATAAGGCTAATATGACAAAATAAAATATATGGTATTACATAAATTCTTAAACAAAGTTAAACAATTAAATGAACAATCTCTGAAATGATTAAATTTAGGAGTTTTAATATATATATTATATAATAATAGAGTGAAAGAAAATAATATATGTATAGGCTAAACTTTTATAGAATATATAGTTTTGAGTAAGACAAAAAAAAAGGTATTGTTGAGGAACAAAAAAAAAAAAATCAATAGAATTAATATTTTTACATAAAAAATAAAATATTAATCAATTCCCTGGAATAGATAGAGTCTGAGTGTATTTAGTCCTTTCTGAAAGTTTTTGCATGTATCATAGCTTGATAAATAAAAAAAAATGAGAAATAACATATATTTAAAATTGAAGATTTGGCTGGACCTCACCAATGAATTCATCCATGTCGAAACAGAATGTCTGAAATCTGTTTCCTTTTATTTATTCTAACTCGTCCACCATTTGAAGAAATAAACACTCTAGTTCGTCTCCAGACACTTAACTTTCCATTTAAGTACTTGTACTTTTACTTTCGAACCATTGTTCCACTTGAAAACTAAATTTAATTAGGAGCTATATAAATTTGCTCCATGTTAAATGACACTCCGGAAGAAAAAAGCCTCATCCTCTTCAAAAAATGTTCTCAGTTTTAAATTTAAAAAACGTTCTATATTCTACTAAGTCCAAAGAGAAAACTAATACAATAAAATAAAAGATAAAGTGTTGGCTATGAACTGTTTATAAAATAAGATACAAATTTAGTATCAAGATTTAAATATATGTCAGTGTTTCTTAAGAGAATTAAATGTTTATTTTAATCTGTCACAATTGAAATGCGCGCTATTTTGGAACGTCTTTTTTTTTCTCTCTTTTTTTTTTTTTTACTACTTTTACAAGCACGAGACTCGCCACTCACTTGTTCATCATATCTGCGCATGCGTTAAAATAAATCATGGCTGACATCCAAAATAAATAGAAGAGTCAACAGACCTCTTGGAAGGAAATTAATATGTTTTAAAAAAAAGTAAGTGTTCTTCCTTAGGTCAAAATTAATTGTTTAAATTATTTAAAACAGTGTTAGATGTTCTATATTCTGTCCTTTTAATTTATTTTAATGGATGCAAATAGTATTATTTGTCACGCCGGCGACACAGCATGTTTCAAACGAAAATAAACCTGAAACTATTTACAAAGCTTGGGAAAAATATAAGGAAATAAATGGTAGGGTGGCAAATAACGTTACAAGATCGGTCCCCTTGTTCCAGTTATTTGACTCATGAGGGAGATAGTTGAAGAGGTGATCGATCCCCTGGTGTGAGCTATTTGTCTCAAAAGGGAGATAGTTGAAAAGGTGATCGATCCCTTGTGTGAGCTATTTGTCTCATAAGAGAGATAGCTGAAACGGAGATCGATCCCCTTGTGTGAGCTATTTGTCTCATAAGAGAGATAGTTGAAACGGAGATCGATCCCCTTGTGTGAGTTATTTGACTCATAAGAGAGATAGTTGAAACGGAGATCGATCACCTTGTGTGAGTTATTTGACTCATAAGAGAGATAGTTGAAACGGAGATCGATCACCTTGTGTGAGCTATTTGTCTCATAAGAGAGATAGTTGAAACGGAGATCGATCCCCTTGTGTGAGTTATTTGACTCATAAGAGAGATAGTTGAAACGGAGATCGATCACCTTGTGTGAGCTATTTGTCTCATAAGAGAGATAGCTGAAACGGAGATCGATCCCCTTGTGTGAGCTATTTGTCTCATAAGAGAGATAGTTGAAACGGAGATCGATCACCTTGTGTGAGCTATTTGTCTCATAAGAGAAATAGTTGAAATGGAGATCGATACTCTTGTGTGAGCTATTTGTCTCATAAGAGAGATAGTTGAAACGGAGATCGATCACCTTGTGCCAGCTATTTGTCTCAAAAGGGAGATAGTTGAAAAGGTGATCGATCCCCTTGTGTGAGCTATTTGACTCATAAGAGAGATAGTTGAAACGGAGATCGGTCCCCTTGTTCCAGTTATTTGACTCATAAGGGAGATAGTTGAAGAGGTGATCGATCCCCTTGTGTGAGCTATTTGTCTCAAAAGGGAGATAGTTGAAGAGGCGATCGATCCCCTTGTGTGAGCTATTTGTCTCATAAGGGAGATAGTTGAAATGGAGATCGATCCTCTTGTATGAGCTATTTGTCTAATAAGAGAGATAGTTGAAACGGAGATCGGTCCCCTTGTTCCAGTTATTTGACTCATAAGGGAGATAGTTGAAGAGGTGATTGATCCCCTGGTGTGAGCTATTTGTCTCAAAAGGGAGATAGTTGAAAAGGTGATCGATCCCCTTGTGTGAGCTATTTGTCTCATAAGAGAGATAGCTGAAACGGAGATCGATCCCCTTGTGTGAGCTATTTGTCTCATAAGAGAGATAGTTGAAACGGAGATCGATCCCCTTGTGTGAGTTATTTGACTCATAAGAGAGATAGTTGAAACGGAGATCGATCACCTTGTGTGAGTTATTTGACTCATAAGAGAGATAGTTGAAACGGAGATCGATCACCTTGTGTGAGCTATTTGTCTCATAAGAGAGATAGTTGAAACGGAGATCGATCCCCTTGTGTGAGTTATTTGACTCATAAGAGAGATAGTTGAAACGGAGATCGATCACCTTGTGTGAGCTATTTGTCTCATAAGAGAGATAGCTGAAACGGAGATCGATCCCCTTGTGTGAGCTATTTGTCTCATAAGAGAGATAGTTGAAACGGAGATCGATCCCCTTGTGTGAGTTATTTGACTCATAAGAGAGATAGTTGAAACGGAGATCGATCACCTTGTGTGAGTTATTTGACTCATAAGAGAGATAGTTGAAACGGAGATCGATCACCTTGTGTGAGCTATTTGTCTCATAAGAGAGATAGTTGAAACGGAGATCGATCCCCTTGTGTGATCTATTTGACTCATAAGAGAGATATTTGAAACGGAGATCGATCACCTTGTGCCAGCTATTTGTCTCAAAAAGGAGATAGTTGAAAAGGTGATCGATCCCCTTGTGTGAGCTATTTGACTCATAAGGGAGATAGTTGAAACGGAGATCGGTCCCCTTGTTCCAGTTATTTGACTCATAAGGGAGATAGTTGAAGAGGTGATCGATCCCCTTGTGTGAGCTATTTGTCTCAAAAGGGAGATAGTTGAAGAGGCGATCGATCCCTTTGTGTGAGCTATTTGACTCATAAGGGAGATAGTTGAAGAGGCGATCGATCCCTTTGTGTGAGCTATTTGACTCATAAGGGAGATAGTTGAATAGGTGATCGATCCCCTTGTGTGAGCTATTTGTCTCATAAGGGAGATAGTTGAAACGGAGATCGATCCCCTTGTGTCAGCTATTTGTCTCATAAGAGAAATAGTTGAAATGGAGATCGATACTCTTGTGTGAGCTATTTGTCTCATAAGAGAGATAGTTGAAACGGAGATCGATCACCTTGTGCCAGCTATTTGTCTCAAAAGGGAGATAGTTGAAAAGGTGATCGATCCCCTTGTGTGAGCTATTTGACTCATAAGAGAGATAGTTGAAACGGAGATCGGTCCCCTTGTTCCAGTTATTTGACTCATAAGGGAGATAGTTGAAGAGGTGATCGATCCCCTTGTGTGAGCTATTTGTCTCAAAAGGGAGATAGTTGAAGAGGCGATCGATCCCCTTGTGTGAGCTATTTGTCTCATAAGGGAGATAGTTGAAATGGAGATCGATCCTCTTGTATGAGCTATTTGTCTAATAAGAGAGATAGTTGAAACGGAGATCGGTCCCCTTGTTCCAGTTATTTGACTCATAAGGGAGATAGTTGAAGAGGTGATCGATCCCCTGGTGTGAGCTATTTGTCTCATAAGGTAGATAGTTGAAACGGAGATCGATCCCCTTGTGTCAGCTATTTGACTCATAAGGGAGATAGTTGAGATGTAAATCGATCTCCTTGTGCCAGCTATTTGTCTCATAAGAGAGATAGTTGAAGTGGCGATCGATCCTCTTGTGTCACCCAATTTAAATAACAACATTTATTCAATCACACACTTAACCTTGTCTTTCTGTCACTGACAATGATTGAGTAGAAATAAATAATTGATTATATAAAACTGAAATTTGAATAATTATCTCAATCAAATTACTTAAGTTTCATCTTAGCAGGCGAATTGTTGTTCGCGGGCAGATATGTGAGTCCCGTCTTTGTTTTGCTGGTGATGAAGAAGCAGAGGTTAGAATTCGGATGGATATTTGCCCCCTGATCTAAATCTCACCCCCCCATCACGAAAATTATGATACATTTACTCTAAATTCTATTTTCCTCATTCAAACCCCTATATATTGTTTTTATTCCGGACGGGTAGTAAGACGTAGAATACAAAATAAAATCACGCCTCTGAGTTCTAGCCACTTGATGCCATAGAAAATACTCCTATATGTTATGTCAAAGGTGTAAGAACTCCCCTAGTTATGTTAGATTACATTTATTCATCAATATACACTCATAAATTATATTAGGACAGTGTGGTCCAGCCTTTCACAGCCATCGGGCCACTCTGTATATTGTAGCAATCATAGTGTACTGCAGGTAATATTAAAATGTTACAACAGAGATAATAAACAACTAACCTATTTTTAGAAATACTTAAAACCAGAATACAGGCCCAATATAGTAGAATTATGACTATACCAAAATTAGTTAAGGAGGCAATTGAACCTTTATTTTTGACGCAAATTGTTCGATGATATAGATCAGAGCTACGTTTACATTGCATCTTTATTATTGATTAAAAGAACATTTATATTAGCGGGTCGAAGCACCTAATTTTTAAACTTAACAAAATGTCAATAGTAAGAAGACCCCCTAGTTAGGGTCTTGCATGCTGCAAGCTCAACCAAAAGAATGCCATGGTGAAATGTTTGTATCGTCATGTGAGTTGATGAATTACGGAATGCGGGATACTCGCAAGCGACTGATGTTTCAATCCGACAACATTGGAAGGACAATTACTTATCAATGAAATAAGCCAAGAGGATTGAAGATCATGTTTTGAAAACTATGTAAACAGGAGGAGACTATAACTAGCCCATCTTGATTTTATGTGTAGTTTCTATAAAAACTCTCATCTTTAATTTTCTAAATTTAGTGTGTGGAAATGATAACAAACGAACCAGAGATTCAAGTAAGAACATAAAACAATAGCTAAGGGGAAGTATGTTGATATATTCAGAAAAATAGATGCCGCCAATTTATTGGTTGAATTGAATTATATTTTATATGGTACTAGTGGAGGCAAAAGAAATGTGGCACAATGGGGAAAGGTAATAATTATATGATATTACTATTTAGAGGAAACCATTTCTAGAACTAAGCTATTTACTTTGTAATGGTATCTATGCTAGCCAATAGCCATATGACGCCAGTCTATTCTCTTGATACCGCATATTTGCCTATCGTATATTAATTCATATACTTGAATCCATGGTATTATACACAGGAATTTTAGCAGCCAACCATTTCAGTTAATTGATGGCTTGTCTGGTAATCATTTTGTAACCAAAAATGTTCTAGTTCAACAAATGCTAAAATTATAGTTTTAAACTTGGAATGATATGTTAAAAAATATATATATTATTAATGGGCCCTAAAATATTTTAACTATTCTTAGTGCAAGTTGGACTAATCCCAGGAATTAGCCCAGTCAGGTAATTTGACATTTGGGTAACCGTTCAATCCTAAATACGTTATGCTGAGAGGTTATTTGTCATTGCTCCTCCATTGTCTTGTCTAAATACTTTTGAGGCTTTGTTTAAAATGGGTGATAAATCAAGTTATCACTTGCTGTGACTTCAGGGGTAACTGGTTAATGTCACGACCACGGTGAAGTTTTGTTCAGACACATGTGAGCTTTGCCGGAGTGGCGGGTGTAGACCATCCCGTGAATTCGCCGGTGACAAGGACAAACAGATGGGAAGGGTGGAGAGGTAGAAGGAAGGAGTCCAGACAACATGAGTTGCGGTGGGAGGTAGGAGAGAGTCCTGGCAACGTGAGTCGTGGTGGGAAGAAGGATAGAGTTCTGGCAACGTGAAACGCGGTGGGAGGTAAAGGATGACGGCGGAAGGAAAGGGAGTTAAGACAAAATTGCTCTTTACGAAACATGACAATTTATTAAGCTCTTTCAAATGGCACACCCGGGTTGGGTAGCCACTCTACAACTGCCTCTAATGGGTTGCCCCTGTTGCCCCAACCTCCCCACTTGCCAATAGGGTCATTGACAAGCAGTGGGAAGTTTTGGCTGATTTGATATGCGAGTTACAGGTTGTTTTCACAGACCCTTTTCCTCGTTGCATGAACTTAATTATTGCATGAATTGGTACCTTTGAATTGGTTGTACAAAAATACACGGTTTGAGTTGTCTGTAGCCCGACACAAGATATCCACCTTGGCAGAAGCGCCAAGCTAGGTCACCTGTGAAAGGGCTATATTGCTTTGTGAGTTACAGGCAGCATTCGCTAGCCCTTATCCTCATGGAATGAGGGTGAAAACAGTGAATTGATGAACTTATAACTAATGAAGGATGGAATTGATTTGTGAGGTTGTGAATGATTACCTGAGAAAAATACATGTTTGATTAGTTTATATTGCACTTGTTGAAGGATGGAATTGATTGTGAAGTTGTGAGTGATCTACTCCAGCCTTGGACGTTTGTATGACCTTTGTTCATGTGGATCGTAGTCCCCTAGTGCTCTGATAATGGGATTATCGTGATTTCTTGCTCTTTCGTAGAAGTTGTTTCTCATTTCCTGGAAGAGCTCAGCAAGCGTCTTGTTTCGGGTCATTACGTGTAGTTGGTCAATCCTTGTTCGCATGTCTACGCCAGTTATCGTCCTGAGTACTCGGTTTTGAATTGTCTGCAGCTTTTTGAGATGCGTCTTAGCTGCATATCCCCATCCTACACAGGCGTAGAGTAAGATCGGCTGGATTACAGTTTTGAAGATCGTGATTTTTGTTCGTTGGCTTAGTTGTGTTCCTTTCAGCAGTGGATAGAGTTGAATGAATACAGCCATTGCTTTTTTGCAGGACTCAGTGATATGTTTAGTCCATGTTAGTCGCTTGTCTATGTAGATTCCTAGGTATTTGGCGTCATCCTTGAATGGTATATCCTCTTCGTATATAGTAAAGTTGGCCGGTGGCACCTGTCTTTTCCTGGCTACGACCATTGCAGTGGATTTTGTTGCATTCACTTTTATCCTCCACTTTGTCAGCCATGATTCAAACGTCTTTAGGTATCTTTGTACGGCTAACGACGCATAGTAGATGTTATTTTCTCTTGTATATATCAAGGTATCGTCGGCGAATAGTCGTATTGTCATTTTTGTCTTGGTCGGAACGTCAGCCACGTAGATGTTGTATAGGAAGGGAGCCAGCACCGACCCTTGTGGTACTCCCGCCTCTGCTTGGATTTCCCCCGATAGTGTGCCCTCAACAGAGACTCGGAATTTTCTATTGCACAGGTAGCTGTAGATTAGTTGCACATCGCCCCTTGGAAAGTTGAAGGTTACCATCTTTTGGATGAGGCCGAGATGCCACACCTTGTCAAACGCTTTTTCGATATCCAGAAATATGGCTATTAGGTACTGTCTGTTATTAAAACTGTCTGTGGCGTCCTCTATGAAGTTTAATAGCGGATGGATTGTTGAATGGTGACTTTTAAATCCAAATTGGAGGTCCGGGAATATCTTGTGTGCTTCTGAATGTAGTTTTAGTCTCGTTAGTATAAGTTTTTCAAATAGTTTGCCTAACGTGCTTAGTAGGCTTATAGGTCGCCGATTCTGTGGAAAAATGCCGTTATTGCCTGGCTTTGGAATAGATATAACCTTGGCCTCTTTCCAGGTGTTTGGGAAATAGGCGATTTTGAGGCCTGCATTAAATATATGTGTTAGGTGGGCTATTGCTTCTTTAGGTATGTTCTTTATCGACTCGTTTTTAATCCCGTCTAGTCCAGGTGCTTTTTTAAGTTTCAGCTGTTTTATAGTGATTTGGAGCTCCTGTTCTGTGATGGGGGCGGGTAAATCTGTTAAGGGTCTTTAAATATAGTCGTGTACGGCTCTGGTGACGTCTCTGTTGAAGTTTTGATCGTGTGTGGGATTTGGTTTGAACTGGTCCTCAAGTGTTAGAGCAATTGCATTTGCTTTGTCCAGGCTGGAGTAGGCCATACCCTGTTGTCCATGGATGGCTGGCGTGTTTGTTTTTTTCGAGGTCCACTTTAGTACTTTTGTTATAGTCCAGGTTCCCTACATGTTAGTGGCTGAGTCAGTGACGAATGTGTTAAAATTATTTATCCTGATCTGGTTTATGGTTCTTTTCACTATTGCCTTTAGACGGTTATATCTGATGCGTTCATTTGGTGATCTTAGTCGCTGCCAATCCCTACGTGCCTCCCTTTTTTGGGCTAGTAGATAACTTAGTTCCGGATGGTCGACTCTGAAGTCATGGTGTTTTCGTGAAATCGTAGTATTAAATTTGTAGGTTTCTTGGAGCGTTGTTGTGAAGAGGTCTACGGCTGCGTCGATGTCTAGTTCAGTGTGTATGTCTAGGTTCCTTGGTAGGGCCTCTTGTAGGTCTGATTTGTATTTGATCCAGTCAACAACTGCCTCTAACCGAGGAACCACAGTGTTAAATACCCTCTACTGCTGCCTGGCCTTGTCCAATTGGAGAGACAGGAGATTACCATTGGCGTGGGAAAACGTGAGTGATAGTGGCCACCAAGCAAGCCAATTGAAATGGGAGTTCCAATGGGCGCTGAGTACAGTGGGGAACTCGTCACGGACGGCTTAGAGAACATAATCTGTGGAATGGTCACAATCACAATCGCAATGGCATGCTCTGATTCTACCTGAAGGGGAGCACGAAAGCAAGTTCCAACACGTACTGACCAATTGATCACACCTTGTGGTTCACAAATAAAAGACGGGTTGTCGCGTTTCGCGAAGTTCTGAATCATATAAAACATATTATTAATAATAGTGGGGGGAAAAGTATTTGGGAAACCTAATAAGGGTGTTTAGAGTTACGTGCGGAGACACTACTCTATGAGGGGCTGGCTGAGAGCCTCCCAAACTACTGTTGAAACATTTAGCTTATCTAAGCAAGACTTTCGGACGTTTATGGCACCCACCAGGGTTGATGACGTAGTTCCCAAGCCCCTGGATAAGAGGATTGGTGTCACTGGGAAGTCTTTCGTAGAAGGACTGCACCAGTCTCCAGATGTGATCCTTGATGTTAGGCATATCCAGGTCATGATGCAGAGTCTCATTCCGGACATACCAAGGTGCGCCAACAATGATCCTCAAACACACTATCTGGAACGCCTGCATCCTCCTCATATACGTGTCTGCCAGGTGGCCCCAAACGGGACACGCATAGTCGAGGATTGGTCTGAGCAACTTCTTGTACAGCGTCAGACCGTTCCTTGTAGACAGGGTTCTACGCCTGTTAAGCAGTGGACCTAAGATTCCCAGCTTTTCTCTCGCCTAGTTGAGTCTCTCGTTACAGTGTCGTCTCAAGGTCAGTTTGGTGTCCAGCTTAAGTAACTGGTACTTAACACTGTTGGCCAATCTGATCTGTTCTACGAACTGCTGAAGTGGGGCCAGCCTGTAGAACTTTCTTTTCCATGTGAAGAGACCTGTTGTGCTCTTCTCCACGTTAATACTTGTCCTCTAGATGGTCAACCACCCCTCAAACTGCGTCAGGTGCATCTGGAGTCGCCTCTCCACCGGCTGCCTTCGCCATGACTCCGCTACTTGAGCCGTGTTGTCCGCATACTGCGCCAACTTGGTGTTTGGGGATTTTGGAATGTCATTCCCATACAAACTGAAGAGCACCGGGCCCACGATGGAACCCTGTGGATCTCCAGCCCAGATGCTTCTGACTTGGGAGGTGGTGTTCCCAAAGGTAGTGGGGAGGGTGTGGTGGGATAGGTAAGATTGGCCAACCTTAACTAGGTAGAAGTGCAGGTTCAGAGAGAGGAGTTTGAAAAGGAGACCTTCGTGCTAAACATGGTCGAAGGCCTTTGCCACCTCGAGAAAGACCGCATCAGTGAGCCTGTTGATGTTGAAGTTCCTCGTGACCTGCTCCACGAGCCGGACGAGTTGGTGAGACATATCGTGTCCCACCCGAAAGCGGAACTGCTCGTCCACGCAGATGCCCGCCTCACGAAAATGTCGGGTCAGTCTAGTCAGTATAAGTCTGTCTAACAACTAAGCCAAACAGTCAAGTGAGCTGATCGGTCGGTAAGGCGAAGCTAGGGCTAGGTTCTTACCCGGTTTATGAAAGCATAGGACTTTGGCGTGCTTCCAGAGCTCGGGGAAGTGACTGAGGAACAGAACGGTGTTGAATAACTACACGAGGAAGTTAATCGCCTCCAAAGGCAGCTTTCTGGGGACCATGTTATTGATACCATCACGTCCAGTGGCCTTGTTAATCTTAGAGCGGCTAACGCCCGCGTCATTTCTGTCACCTCCGTGGGCTCAGGTTCATCCAAGAATCTGTACGAGACCACACCGATGACCTGAGCCACATGCGCAATGTGCACCGGGTCTGACGAGTGGTCATTCAGTACAAATTGTGCCTCTAAGTGCTCAGAAAGAGCATCGGCTTTCTCCTGGTTGGAGTTGGCCACCCCGTTTTGACCCACAATAGGCAGCCTTGGTGCAGGGACCCACATCAAGTTTCTCGTCATGGACGACAGGGACCTGTCCTAAACGCACAGGCTCTCAATATTGTCCTCCCAGACACTGTCTAGTATTCTTGGACCATCTCGCGAACCGCATGAACTTTGTGGCTCCAGTTGGCCTTATCTACCGAGTCCCTTGAGATTTGCCAGCCTTCCTCAGCCGATTTTTCTCCTGGAAGTGCCTGAGGATAGAATCAGGCAAAGAAGCCTGTGGCACCCTCTTAGGATGGTGCCTTGGCGTTGAACATTTTAGCGACACTTTGATGGTGGAAGTAATGAACTCCGCACCATGATCGACTTCTGCTGCTGTTCGAAAGGTAGGGGTAGGTCCCCACCTCTCTCTAAACACATTCGTGAACCTGTAAAAGTCAATGCGCTTAAGGTTGGGTTTTTCATGGGGGGGTCTGTGAAGGACACTACGCGTCCCAGGTTCACAAGAACGGGGTTTTGGTTCAAGTCTAGCTCAGCTAGAGACTTCGACACCAACCACCTTCTGATCCCTCTGGATACAACGAAGTCTAGGACGTCCGGGAAACCAAAGGGATTGTGAGGGAAGTGTGTAGGGGTAGGAGGGCCTCAAGCCACCAAGCCATGTAGATCTATGTCGTCGAGGAGTAATCCGCCGTGAGCACTCATAATCCTAGATCCTCATGAAGGGTGTTTAGCGTTGAAGTCACCATCGATTAAAACAGGCGTGGTACCTCGGAGAAGCACCTCCATGTCAGCCCTCGTAGCCGGTGGTATGGATGGAAGTAAATTGAAATCTGACGCACTGGGCCAGTTGCGGTCACCAGTTGAATAGCCGTTGCTTTCATGTGTTGGAGGGGAGGAAGTGAGATGACGTGATGGTCAAGGCCCCTCCGGACCAGGACCACCGTCCCACCCCTTCTCGCATCCCCCGCTCGGTCACTCCGATGGCAGATGAACTCTGCTAACGAGAACCTAGTTTCGGAGCATAAGTGGGTTTCTCTCAACAGCATTACATCGACACGATGCTTGGTGAGGAAACTTTCTAGATAAGCCTTCTTCCCCTCGACTCCGTTGGCGTTCTAGAGTGTGACCATGAGCTTCTTCAGCACTGGTAGTCCTCTATTCGGGTGTACTGCCATGAGAAACCAGGTAGAGGATGATGTGCTCCATGACCAGTTGGCCACGGTTACTCCTCGGAGATTCTTGGACCTTTCTCAAGAGACTTGATGAAAAGTCCCATGGATCCAGTCCTGGAATGCCCTTGAGAAGCCCAATGAAATGTTTGAGCTTTGCAGTATCATCCTCAGGGGTAGGTGTGGTGAGTGGGTTGGGTGTGGGGGTTACAGGGGTGACAAGGGTAGGAGTTTGTAGTGGTAGGAAAGGTTTGGAAGGGTGCAAAGGGGTGGGGATATAGGTGTGGGAGAGGGAGTGTGGGGGGGTTGATATTGGACGAGGTCTTGGACGGGTCCTCAACCGAAAGGGAAGAACCGGATACCACCTGTTCAAGTATGATGGCTTTTGCTGGTGCCTTGGCCTGAGTTGGAGGGGTTGGTCTCCCTGACAGTAGAAGTTCTCATAGGCGTTGAGTACAGTGGGGAACTCTCATGGATGGCTTAGAGAACTGTGGAGTGGTCCAGGCAGTAGAGAGGGTGGGTGGCGCAAGTGCGGAGGAAAAATACAAAGGCTGACTGAACAGTGAGACACAACAGAATAAGATATTTAGAATAAATAGCAACCCATAAGTTAGGCCTATTTAATAAAACTTCTTCAAATATTTTTCAGGACTATTTTTGTATGTGAAATAACATAAACTTACTACAGATAAGCTACATATGTTGTATATTTTACAATTATTTATTATTCTATACAACAGTTGTTAATTCAATGAGAAAATTTAGAATTCGGCTTTTGGTCTCCAACCACTAGAACTACCAATGATAGAACGTATTGATTTTCTTTTTGAAATAAAAAGTGTCTTACAATAAAAATATTACAAAAAGTATTTATAGACAATAAACCTTTTGATCGCTATATACTGTACTCTATATCAAGATTAAGATTATTTCTTATACTAGAGTCTAGACAATAAATACTTTAATCACCTTTCAGCTCTAGCTGTGTAATTATTGCTTTGTCTTAAGGTTTGATAGTTGTAATCAAAATATTTTTAATTGGGGCTTACCTATGATTACTAATGTTGTTTGGGAATGTTTTTGTTGTTATCTAACTTTTTTTTAAATGTACTCATTTGCTAAAGGATCATCAATGAAGCACGTACCTGCTTCGGTGACCGCATAGTCTGACGCACTACTCTCGCAGTAGACTAGACTGATGATCACAAGGAGATTGAAGTTCTAATATATATCGAGTGTACTGAGGGTGGTTTTTACACAATGGTTTTCCACTCCCCATCCACGCAATTGCGGGTACTTTGAATATTACCTGAATAATCCCAAAAAAACATTAGAGTAATTAGTACATTGGAATAGAACCCGAACGCGTAGTTAGACGTGTTGCTAAACAACAAAACGTTACACTTTTGAAAATGGGATTTATTATGTCAACATAGTGTTATATGAGGGAGGGTGGGTTTATCATCTCAGTGTTACGTAACACCACATGATGTTAAGTGGTGGAGGGTGCGTTTATCATCAAAGTTTTGCGTAACACTAAATTATGTTATCTGGAGGAAGGTGGGTTTATCATCACAGTGTTACGTAACCTTAATGATGTTATCTGGGGGAAGGTGGGTTTATCATCAGAGTGCTACGTAACACTACATGGTGTTACATGAGGAAGGATCGGTTTATAATCCGAGTGATATGTAACACTACATGGTGTTATCTGGGGGAAGGTAAGTTTATCATCAGAGTGCTACGTAACACTACATGGTGTTATCTGGGGGAAGGTAGGTTTATCATCAGAGTGCTACGTAACACTACATGGTGTTACACGGGTGAGGGGGAGTTTTTCACTATAGTGTTACGTTAGACATAACTTTTACTTTCATTATCATTTTTTTAAACACTACGTCTTACGACCCATTCAGGTTATACGCCTGTACTAATTACGATCGTGGTTTTAGGGATGAGGAATGTTATATTTATAGGAAGTGTAAGCCTACCAGCATTTACGTGGAGGAAGAATGGCAAAAAAAAAAAAAAAAATTAAATCCACCCTCTGTACATTCGACCATGATTCGGACTTAGATCTAAAATTTACCGGGCTATCAATTACATTATTAATCCAATAATATTCAAAATGACACTAAGAAATTTAAGTATCATATACTTGATAGTCCATTAATATGTTGTTACATTACGCGTTCCGGCAAGTGTTAATAGTTGCATATTAACCCCCACGTTGTGTCGCCATTTGCTATACTTCTCTTTTTATTGACGTATAATAGCCCCGTGATTGGAAGTCATTTGTTATATTTCTCCTCCCCACGTTAGAATGCTATTTGTTATATTACATAACAGAATCATTTAAGAGTCACTCCGTAAATCATCGCTTCTATTACGCAACTATGTGCTTTACTTATAATGCCTCGTTCCTTATCATTAGACTTTAATAAATGATAATATATCACATAAAGTTTTATATCTATTTATTCCTTAAATTGAAAACATATTGGTATTAATATTCTAATCGAAACACGATCATGTCGAGGGCCTAGCAACTTATAATCACCGATCGCTTAAAGCACGTCCATTCAAGACCACGACTGATTGCACAGTAAAATACGAAGTTTCAAAAAGTCACATATATCTGAGTTCAATAGAAGCTTCTCGAAGGAACCTTTCTAACGGTAAATTACACACCTACAAACCCAGAACAAAAATACCTATTGCGTTTGGAAGCTTCTCGAAGAGGAAATACTTTAAAAGATCTTAACTTGTCTGGATTACGTTAAAAGACGTTAACATTTCTTAAGTTTAGCTCCAGTAGATGCTGCCATCTTACCACGAGGCGCGAACTAACTAGTAAATAATTTAGAGGAAGACGTGATTTAAGCGCCACGTAATAGGTTGTAAAATTTAAATAAAGTAAAATATGTTTAATTATATGTAAAATATTTTTGAATATATGAATAATTAGAATGATAAATGGTCAATGCTTTCAAATACTCCTTAGGGTCAAATCTATTGCATTACAATGTGAAGGTATACTATTTCAAATTATACAAATATACTATGATTTAGATAATTTCCTGGGTATTCAAAGACTATTGTAATCTTAATTTTTTTTTCCGACTTGGTCAAACCTCCATGAAGAGACAAAAGAAAGTTGGGTGTAATAGGTTATGCTGAAATTAGGACTGCAAGTGCCACCCCCACCCCTCTGATGATACAATAACAGAGATACCAAGGATTGTGGAGCCCCTCAGTAAGCGTCCCACCTCCCCATCACCCCACAAACCCAAAACCCCTCAAAAATGAAAATGTAAAATATTGGATTTAAAATGTGTTCTTTTAATATTTAGCACCGCGTTGACTAACAGTTTGGGTTCTACGATTAAGTACTAATTTCGTTAATGATGTATCGTAACTTTCCCTTCAGTCTAATATGTAGAGGAGGTAACGATAACTATTACTAAGTAAATATACAACAACGTAGAGACTGATAAATATTTCATAAGAGCCAGAGAAATAAATAGGTAACAATAATATATTTATTTGAAAAAAAATATAAAAAGATGATATAGGGCTACAGTTGAAAAATAAGATTAAATGCAGGACCAAATAATAATAAAATTTAATAAATGTCTGTTAAATTGGTTAGGGAAAACATGTAACTCTTAGAAGTATAAAGGAAAATATTAAGTTGTAAACTGAAAAATATTATAGGATTTAACAACTCCAAAGTATAGGAATTTCCCTTAGCACGGAAAAATACTTGTCCAAGATGACACGGTAACAATCAAAAGGAAGTTAAGTTGATAGAGAGTATGGTATTCCAAAACAGACGGGTTAGCGCCAGGCTACCACCAGAAGGATCTAAACCGAAAACATGGTGAATTAATTACTAATAACAATATAGCTGAAAATCCTATGGTTTCAGAGTTACTAAGCTAAATGTCAGCCAGCTAGCTAGCTTTATTTGAAATTAAGAAAGCTCCCATAGACACACTATCTAATAAATGGTTATAGGACGGTCTGTCAATTACATTAGCAGATGGCTAACAATCAGATTTCAACACAAAATTGTACTATGGCTGGTCCTTTCCCATTGGGTACTGCCAGGGAACTCAACAGTACATTTAAACCACTCCCCACTCCCTGGGGTATACATCAAATCTTGTACACACAAACTTTAAAAACTTGGACAAATGAGGTGCCAACAAGGGGCAAATTAAAACACTATCTGTGCGGGCCACTATAGAAAACTAGCCGTGTTCCACACTTTGCGCACCCAAAATAGTAACACAGAAAAAGGGGTGCCAACAAGAATCTTGTGAGATACTTACCTAACTAGGTTCTCAAATAAAGGCGTTAGACAACCTGCTTGTAGCCATCCAAAATTCTAACAAGTGATCATGACGTCCACGGCGTCATGGGATACTGTGAAGTCATAAAGACTTAAATGGAATAATGAACTTATGGAGAAGAGGCAACCTTAAAACAAGGTCCTTATTACATATAGAGCTCAAAGCCCCTGTATTTAAGCTATGTTATGTGGTCATAGGGAAAATATATAGTCAAACTATCTGACTAAAGAAATTAAGTCAGATGGACACAAAACCAAATTTAGTCTTTTTGACGAAAACAACAAGTCTGAAGGACTTATAAAATATTATAGCTGCTACGACTACCAGAAACACAATTAGACTCTTTGACTACTGCAACAAGTCTGGCGGACTTAGAAAACATTTTAGCCGCTTCGACTAACTAAACTAAGTCAAAAGGACACAGAAACCAAACTTAGTCACTCTGCTTTGGAGCAGAGGTTCCTCCTTCGAGGATATGACTAACTACAGTCAAGTGAAACTAGGGGTCACCCGTTATATACTCTTTTTTTTAACTCCAAACAGGACCAAATATGGGCATGTAATGAGGGAAAAGCAAGGAAGGGGGGGGGGGGGAAGCCGGGCATATTAGAGAAAGAGTTGCCAAGGAAGTCCGCTAGGGCAGCAGTGCTCGTAGCTCGAGTCATTGAATAAACGAATCAGGTCCTTCGTCAACATCGAGTGTTCAAGGGTTCAGACGTTTGTTAAAACTGCAACGCCTTCACTCCCGCCATACTTGCAGAATAGTTTGTCGAAGCATGTTGTTTGTATCCGGGAACATCCACTTAAAGAAAGTAGAATACAAATGATATTTTTGCAGAATATATCAGTTTTAATTCCCTTCTTTGGATTCATTTATTTCAGTTTAGTATTTTGTGCCTATTACGGTTTGTAGATGTCATTTTACTTGAGTGACATGCTACAAAATAAATTAATAAAATTAAAATAGTTTCCCCTCACTGGGATAAGGGGTTGTCTTCTATCTGGGGATTTTCACTGTAATTTTATCGTTCCTAAAGGCAAGCTCTCACGTGAAGTTTTTAATTAATGATATCCAATGACTCATTTTTCATGAAAAAAAAATGAAAGATATTTGTTCACATGAATCATTGATCATGATGGTTATAATGATACTGATCAACTGCCGTTCTATTTATAGAAGTGGTACCCTTTAAAATAAGTGAGCTGTGATTTGTGAAATATTTGTGTATTTATTGCTTGAGTTAAAAAATATATTAAATAAAAAGAAGCGCGTCAAAATACAAATTTATTTCATGTCCAGACTTCAACATGAGTCCAAACTAGAAAACAAATATAATTGACGATTAAATCCAATTCAAGGTTGCAAGTGGTCCTGGTATAAGGTTGACTTTAAATAAATCTTTACTTTAAAGGAAAAATGAATTAGTATTTCTTGTACATGTTCTTACTGCTCTTTTTTTTTCAATAATGATCATTAAAAATTAAGAAAAGCAGAACGCCATTTCACTTTTAATGAAAGTCTTAAATAATGATTAAGTCTAATGAAATGAGTTTTCTGACGTTCATTTTGTATTCATTGAAATTAAACTTGAGAACTCGCTTTAATGTTAGGTGATTATTTAATCCTAAATACGTCCTCAACCCGACCACTGAGACATCTATCCGGTCGAGGTATGCACGCACACACACACACACACACACACACACACACACACACACACACCACACACATCACACACACACACACATATATATATATATATATAAAATACATAATAATATATGTGCATAATATATATTGCATATTATGTTTGTATAATTTATATATCATATTGTTATTAATATATTATATATAGTGTATTTATAATATATGAATTAGATATTATAATATGTTTCCCATTCCATTCACTCAAATTGGTAAATATCTAATTTAAATCATATATTATTGTAATATATTATTTAACACAGGTATATACCAACTAGGGTGAATGAGAATGGGAAACATATTAGGGTAAAGTACACTCAGCCTGGATTTGAACACCGACCCTCTTGTCCACGGCTAGCCCAAACTAAATGTGTTGTAAGAGACCACTAAACTATAACAGTAGAGTTATTTAGACAACAGCTGATGTTCCTCTTCCCGGACTTACTCGTCCTCAAGACAATTTCACGCATGCGCTTACGAGACCACATCCACCTACAATAGCTGGTGAACATGCGTCATCTAGCTCACGTGTGTGTCAATGACTGGGCCTGCAACTCGCGCCAGAACGTTCTGCCAATGAAGTGGGAATTGTGGCTTGGTCATCAGTGTTTGCCAGGTGCTAATTAGAAACAAACTACAGACCCAGGAACACTTGGCATAGCTGCTTCCCTGACACACTTGACACACTTGTTGCTAACAGCACTAAACTAAACAAAGTGACTTATTCCGCACAGGTCATAACACAGTTAACATGGTATTTCATTATTATTATTATTATTATTATTATTATTATTATTATTATTATTATTATTATTATTATTATTATATTATTATATATTATTATTATTATCATCATTATTATTATATTATTTTATTATTTTTATTATTATTATTATCATCTTTCATTATTATTATTATTATTATTATTATTATTATTATTATTATTATTATTATTATTATTATATTATTAGGCTTTTACTAGCATCAAAATCATAAATTTTGTACATGTTTACATAGAATGGTTCTTGCACCAGCTCCGAGGAGCTTTCGTGTGACAACTTCCACAGATGACCTTAAAATAAAACCATATATATACAACATATAAACAATATATAAATAAATCCCTTACTGAGCATTGTAAGTGTGAGAAAAAAGTGAATAAAGCTATTTTAAAAAAATAATGGCCTACAAGAGGTATATACTGACAGTAAGAAAATTAATTAAACAAAGGGAATGAGAATAAAATATAGAACATTCAACCTGTAAACATGATTTGGTTTACTTCTAGCACGTACTATACACGCCTGCCTTGACAGTTTGAACTATGGGCCTATATTATAAGTTGAGCCAAAGTGTAACCACGTAAGGTAGGCTTGTTACCACTCGGGTTAAACGACGGGTTCATATGATACATGTTAGGAAAGCGCAAACAATATATTATAGACTAGCTTCTGTCCGCAGACTCACTCGCATTAATATCAGTCTTATGAACATATTCATTAAAACAATAACGTTTCTAATGACAGCATTTTTAATTTTACCGTAAAGAAAATAAATATCGTGACGTATTAAATAGAGATGATCATGATGAAAACTTTGTAGTTGATAAAATATTTAGAATCAAAAAACGCAATATGGTGTAATCATTTCTTATTTAAGATTAGACACCCAGACTATTCATATTATTTGAAGGAAGTAACTTAACCAAATTGAAGGCAAGGTTTTTTTCTAGACTATGATAGGGTTTTTATCTTCAGCGTTACAGGCTACGGGAACACAACACTTATGTGAGATTAATGTCTGCTACTTTCAGGGCCTATCCTTGCGTTGAGTTGATGGTCATCGCATGGAAAACCTTTATAAGAAATTGAATTCATTGAAACTGGAAGGACAGGTCTGGGTCTGATGGAATCGTGAGTAGTCTTGGTATCACGACCTATTATCCCATATAGTAAACTGTTACGATAATCGCCTCAATGAGAACATTTTGTAGTGTGTTTACTTGTAAGCGAGTCTCATTAAACAATATAGGTGGGTTAAAATTATTCAGCAAAATGATGGATGCTCGATTGAAGATCGTGTATTGGTAAACAGAATAGATTCAAGGAACTAAAAATTAATAGAGTAGTGCTTATGTAGATGTAAATATGGTGCAGTGCTACAAACTGATCTAAATTACAGTAATTAATTTTACCATACAATTCATTTTTGGAGCTAGAATAGCTTGCTCCTGAAACCACTAAAGAGGATTGTTTTTAAAAAGACGTACATCGAGATAGGCCTAGATAAAATTGACTAATTATTCCTCAATATCCTTGATGATGTTGCATACCTGGAAGTTATTCAAGGACACCTTGCCTTCGTGCTTTGAGAAGATTTAATTGTTAAGTTTCAGCAATATATCGACAGTTAAGTCTAGTTTTTGTCTTCTCACAGGTAGATGCGCATGTTTGCTGGCAGGGAAAATTTCACGACGTTTGGACATAAGGATCTCTTCAGGCATTCATTGACTTCATCAGCTCTAGTGAATCTTAGCATGCATGACTGGTATAGTTGGTCAGAACTCTCCTGAGAACAATACATGACGCCCTATGAGCATATTGTTGCTTCTGAGCTCTCTCAGAGTTCTATCTAGCTCGTTAAATGAGTCACTATACAATATTGTTCTCTAATTTCATAATAAAAGGGACAATGTTTGCAGTAATTTTGATGTGAAACTTCGTTTCGATATGTTGCACACAGCAATTTGGTTGTTAGAAAAATGTATAAGTAATTTAAATATCACCCATGTGGTTCTGCCCTCTTCTAACTTACCAGAGGCTGCTACCTTTCAACAAAGCAGCGGCTATAACAGGTGAAGTCACTGCAAAGCCAACACATCTTTCAAACCTGAGACTAGCCAAGAATAAATTAATGATAGAAGTATTTCCTCTGCCCTCAGGCAATTCTTATTAGAGCACATTTTATACTGGATCGCAAACATTCTATAATATTTTTAAGTCTAAGGTAAGTTGTTCTGTGTTCAATAGAAGTTTGTTTATATTCAACGTTTGTAATAGAATTGGCCAGTCGTTGGTCATCTCTTTCAAATATACTTTATGGAATATAAATCCACAAGATTTGTTGGATAGAAGAAGACCTAAGTCCTTCACGATTTTGTCTGAGTGAGACATTACAATTTATTTGAGCTCACTCTAACCTGCCTTAAAACATATTAAATAAGGTCAAAATTGTCTCCTGATATATATGTTCTGATTCTATGCTCAATATCATCCAAAATGCTTTTCATATGGGCTAGCCAAATAGCGATAGAATCTGTCA
>JBCFYV010000003.1:4769803-4800241 GCA_039000515.1 Timema cristinae
TACAAGAGGATCGATCTCCATTTCAACTATCTCCCTTATGAGACAAATAGCTCACACAAGGGGATCGATCGCCTCTTCAACTATCTCCCTTTTGAGACAAATAGCTCACACAAGGGATCGATCACCTCTTCAACTATCTCCCTTATGAGTCAAATAACTGGAACAAGGGGACCGATCTCCGTTTCAACTATCTCTCTTATGAGTCAAATAGCTCACACAAGGGGATCGATCACCTTTTCAACTATCTCCCTTTTGAGACAAATAGCTGGCACAAGGTGATCCATCTCCGTTTCAACTATCTCTCTTATGAGACAAATAGCTCACACAAGAGTATCGATCTCCATTTCAACTATTTCTCTTATGAGACAAATAGCTCACACAAGGTGATCGATCTCCGTTTCAACTATCTCTCTTATGAGTCAAATAACTCACACAAGGGGATCGATCTCCGTTTCAACTATCTCTCTTATGAGACAAATAGCTCACACAAGGGATCGATCTCCGTTTCAACTATCTCTCTTATGAGACAAATAGCTCACACAAGGTGATCGATCTCCGTTTCAACTATCTCTCTTATGAGTCAAATAGCTCACACAAGGTGATCGATCTCCGTTTCAACTATCTCTCTTATGAGACAAATAACTCACACAAGGGGATCGATCTCCGTTTCAACTATCTTTCTTATGAGTCAAATAGCTCACACAAGGTGATCGATCTCCGTTTCAACTATCTCTCTTATGAGACAAATAGCTCACACAAGGTGCTCGATCTCCGTTTCAACTATCTCTCTTATGAGACAAATAGCTCACACAAGGGGATCGATCTCCGTTTCAACTATCTCTCTTATGAGTCAAATAGCTCACACAAGGGGATCGATCTCCGTTTCAGCTATCTCTCTTATGAGTCAAATAGTCAGCACGAGGGTATTTCCACTTCAAATATCTCTCTTATGAGTCAAATAGCTCACACAAGGGGATCGATCTCCGTTTCAACTATCTCTCTTATGAGACAAATAGCTCACACAAGGTGATCGATCTCCGTTTCAACTATCTCTCTTATGAGTCAAATAACTCACACAAGGTGATCGATCTCCGTTTCAACTATTTCTCTTATGAGTCAAATAGCTCACACAAGGGGATCGATCTCCGTTTCAACTATCTCCCTTATGAGACAAATAGCTGACACAAGGGGATCGATCTCCGTTTCAACTATCTCCCTTATGAGTCAAATGGCTCACACAAGGGGATCGATTGCCGCTTCAACTATCTCCCTTATGAGTCAAATAGCTCAAACAAGAGGATCGATTGCCGCTTCAACTATTTCTCTTATGATTCAAATAGCTCACACAAGGTGATCGATCTCCGTTTCAACTATTTCTCTTATGAGTCAAATAGCTCACACAAGGGGATCGATCTCCGTTTCAACTATCTCCCTTATGAGACAAATAGCTGACACAAGGGGATCGATCTCCGTTTCAACTATCTCCCTTATGAGTCAAATGGCTCACACAAGGGGATCGATTGACGCTTCAAATATCTCTCTTATGAGACAAATAGCTCACACAAGGGGATCGATCTCCGTTTCAGCTATCTCTCTTATGAGACAAATAGCTCACACAAGGTGATCGATCTCCGTTTCAACTATCTCTCTTATGAGTCAAATAACTCACACAAGGGGATCGATCTCCGTTTCAACTATCTCTCTTATGAGTCAAATAGCTCACACAAGGTGATCGATCTCCGTTTCAACTATCTCTCTTATGAGTCAAATAACTCACACAAGGGGATAAATCTCCGTTTCAACTATCTCTCTTATGAGTCAAATAACTCACACAAGGTGATCGATTGCCGCTTCAACTATTTTTCTTATGAGACAAATAGTTCACACAAGGGGATCGATCTCCGTTTCAACTATCTCCCTTATGAGTCAAATAGCTCACACAAAGGGATCGATCGCCTCTTCAACTATATCCCTTATGAGTCAAATAGCTCACACAAAGGGATCGATCGCCTCTTCAACTATCTCCCTTTTGAGACAAATAGCTCACATAAGTGTATCGATCGCCGCTTCAACTATCTCCCTTATGAGTCAAATAACTCGCACAAGGGGATCGATCTCCGTTTCAACTAGCTCTCTTATGAGACAAATAGCTCACATAAGGGTATCGATCTCCGTTTCAACTATCTCCCTTATGAGTCAAATAACTCGTACAAGGTGATCGATCTCCGTTTCAACTATCTCTCTTATGAGACAAATAGCTCACACAAGGGGATCGATCTTCGTTTCAACTATCTCCCTTATGAGTCAAATAGCTCACACAAGGGGTTCGATTGCCGCTTCAACTATCTCTCTTATGAGACAAATAGCTCACACAAGGGGATCGATTGCCGCTTCAACTATCTCCCTTATGAGTCAAATAGTCAGCACGAGGGGATTTCCACTTCAATATCTCTCTTAGGAGACAAATATCTCACACAAGGGGATCGATTGCCGCTTCAACTATCTCCCTTATGAGTCAAATAGTCAGCACGAGGGGATTTCCACTTCAAATATCTCTCTTAGGAGACAAATATCTCACACAAGGGGATCGATTGCCGCTTCAAATATCTCCCTTATGAGTCAAATAGTCAGCACGAGGGGATTTCCACTTCAAATATCTCTCTTAGGAGACAAATAGCTCACACAAGGGGATCGATCTCCGTTTCAACTATCTCCCTTATGAGTAAAATAGCTCACACAAGGGGATCGATCTCCGTTTCAACTATCTCCCTTATGAGTAAAATAGCTCACACAAGGGGATCGATCTCCGTTTCAACTATCTCCCTTATGAGTAAAATAGCTCACACAAGGGGATCGATCTCCGTTTCAACTATCTCCCTTATGAGTCAAATAGCTCACACAAGGGGTTCGATTGCCGCTTCAACTATCTCTCTTATGAGACAAATAGTTCACACAAGGGGATCGATTGCCGCTTCAACTATCTCCCTTATGAGTCAAATAGTCAGCACGAGGGGATTGCCACTTCAAATATCTCCCTTATGAGTTAAATAATTTGCGCGAGTTGATCACCTTCTCGTGGTTGTGGTGGCTGGCTACAAATGTACACTTCTTGAAACCCCCTCCTTTATGGTTGTAGTGATTGGTTATAATTGTACACCTCTTTAAACCCCCTCTCTGGTGGTTGTAGTGTCTGGTTACGTATTGTACACCTCTTGATTCCCCCCTCCCCCCTTGTGGGTGTAGAGGCAACTACCAAACGATCACCTCATAACCAGCTCTGGTTCTCACTCCAGCAGACAATGTTTCAGGAAGAGACAATACTAGAGGTCATGGACCTTCACTTACCTTCATCCACACACCTTGTACCACAAGCTGTTTGGTTACTTGCGGCGAACGCAGATAAAGATACCAGATATCTCCAGCATTTTTATCTCAGTTCATAGGCTTGAGTTTAACCAAGTTAAACTGCTTTCTCTCAACTCCTTTATTCAATCACTTCTGATTCAAATATATTTGTTTGCAAATAGTGACACAAAGAACGGTTTTCTACACATAGGCCTACTGTGCAGTTTCCAGAATTGACAAGTGTTAATAATGATTAATTGGTTAGTAATAACTTGTTTCAAGGATTACGTGGTCTAAGATGTCATGCTAATAATAGGTTGGACTACTGAAGACGGGGAGATCATGGCTTTTACTAAGGTCGGTTGTATTGAGGGTGGTTTGTCCTCAATAGCTTTCCACTTTCCTTCTATGAATTTGTCGGTACATTTACTATCAAGTATATAGTTCATTCCACCCCTTCAGCGTATTTGATATAATGGGGTATAGCCCGAACGAGCAGTGAAACGTGTGTGTGTGTGGGGGGGGGGGGGGAGGAGGGGCTGGAGTTTAAAAAATACTTCTATATTCTTATTAATTCTGCTGTGTTATTTATTAGTGTCACTGCTTGTCTGCATATTTTACTGGGAGTGGATTCAAGGACGCGAGCAGGAATTTTTTCAGGGGCGGCAAGTTTGTGGTCAACCCGTAATGCATTACTAAAAAAAATATCAACACATTAACATTACCTTTGATTTAATTTCCAAACAATTAGGGTAGCAATCGACATCTCCTGCTTAACCCTGGCTTCGCTCATATAAGTGCTCAGAAAAATCTTTCAATATCATTCATTTGAAAATTGGGAAGTTAAATAAAAAATTAACATCAAAGTTAATCCTTCATGCGGTAAATGAGTATTTTTGCAGAATTACAAAGAACATGTCTTTTTTCGTTTCATTAAAAATAAATCTAAACTTGATCAAGTTTTCTTGGATGATAATTTACCGAAAGATCTAAGCTAACACTAGTTTTCTCGGATGCAACATTACAACCAACATCTTATGAATAAAATTTTAAATTAGAAAAAGTTATCTAGGATTTGCTGAAAACCTTTTAAAACCTGTTCCTGCTCAAATTCTTCCTTTTTTTTTCCATTGTATTGTTTCCGAGCACGCTCAGTAGGCACAGCCTTTTCTTTGAGTAGCTCCTTGGTCATGTTCATCTTATTAACTGGCCAAAACACGTGATACATTTGTAAGAAAATGACGCTGCACTTGTTCACGAAATAACATACCAGCTCTAGATTTGTTAATTAATTTAAATTTATTATTATTATTTAAAAAGACGTAAGAAGACCAAGGATTAGTTTCAAATTATAAATAAAAGTAAAAAATAAAAGCCCGCATTTAATGAGAATTTTTACTTTTTTTTATGATTACAAGTTTCTGATAAAAAAAAACTAGGTTCATTTTCTATTATAAATTTGATTTTTGTGTTTGCAAACGCTAATATGAACACATTGTAAAATTTGATTCTATGTACAGTAAAGGTTGATCAACTTAGAGTAAGAGAAGAGCTTAATAAACTGTTGTGGTACGTGTTACCATATTTAAGGAATTCCAAAACCAATTATGTCCAACTTAGCTTTCCCCACGTATATTTTATTTATATTTTTGGTTAAGTATATTTATTTACTTAGTTGATTTAGGGGGGCTCAACCCCCCTAGATTCCCCTGGCTACGCCCATGAGTGGCACATAATTCAGTGAGAGATGCTTGACATATTAAGTGTATTCGAGGAGGCAAATGTGTAGCTTGATAATAAAGGGACGTAGGAGGCCAAATTTGAAAATACGACCTTCTTCATAATATCACAAAGATATCAAACACATTTTGCTCCTGACACGTTTGTTTGTAGTGCAAGCTTGTCGTGATATCTAAATGTTCAAATTCCGATCAATAGAATGTTGTGAGAAGTAACATACGTGCCCTCGTAAGCTAAGCTTGTTTGTAAGGTGTGTGCATGTGTGCTAACGTAATCCTTGTGTTTACATCATTTTCCCCTTCTTATATGTCTTACTAACAGTCTGCAATGACCGCATACTTTTATATACACTAAAAGAGTTGGGATAAGGAAGGTATAATTTATAGTAAATGTACATATATTCACATAGAATGAAAGTGGGAAATAATTTTAAGGAAAAATACATCTTGTATAACCGTTTGAGGTTCGAACCCTTATCTCCCTATTAGCAGAAACCAGGTTATACGATAATGGCGCCTATTGTCCACTTCTGCGAGCTATGTGAATGTTAAATGCACAAATAAAGATTCATACTCATTGCCAAAATTTATTTTTGTGGTGATGAGAAGGGGGGGGGGGGCTTAACCCCCCTCTTTCCCCCTTTGCCTGTGTCTACGAAACCCAACCTGTGAGATACTTGCACTCTGTGTCTCTATAATTCCGGTCATTCAACTTGGATCTGAGAAAACGTCAAAAGATAGAGAAAGAGACGACAAGGAAAGTAAGAGGAAAGCGATACAAAAAATATAGGGTCTCGCTATTGTACAGGAAGAGCAAAGGAAAGGATGATATAAAGTAAAACGATGAAGAAGAGGGGAATTCGCTATTTTTTTGTTTAGTATTTATTTTCGCGCGGGAGCGAATTTTTCGCGGGTTGATTCACCTTTCAAAAGAAGTTTGAGAAGAGTGGTGGTAGGAGAGAGAGAGAGAGAGAGAGAGAGAGAGAGAGAGAGAGAGAGAGAGAGAGAGAGAGAGAGAGAGTGGTAGTAGTAGTGTGACTGCCATATCTGCTCTATGGCTGGCTGATCGACATTTCCTCGTTCACAAGTTGGCACATGGCCAGCTCCATCAATTCTGAAACACAGGCCTTTCACTGGCGGACATTTAGTTAAACGAGTGGACACAAAGTGTGTAATTACTCAAGTTCGCCTACTTGAAGGGAAATATCCTCCCACCCAGCATTTCTTCTTAATCCCAATTCTACAAGATCTTTAAAACATGGGCATCGTAAGGGGGGGCTAAAGGGGAATACAGCCCCCCACATCCATAATAATCGGATCAACTGTACTACACGCAGTACCGTAAAAAAAGCAATTAATCATTTTGTCCAAAAAATTTATTACTTCTTTTGAATAAATGAATGATTAAATAAGGCTACTATTTTATAATATGACTTATATTAATAATTAGGTTATCATATCATTCGCGTTATTTAGCTGTTACAAGTGTATGTTTTAGTTTAAATTCATTTTTCCCTCCCATGTGTTAAAACAATAAACAATTATCCTCAATTGGTCTGAAGCTGGAATTGTCTTAGGCTAGGCCAAAGTACAAAATCTGTCAAATACCTCATATAAGTGTATAAATTAATCTATAAATCTTGATTCAATGATTTCAATTCATTACAGTTATCGAGTTATAAGTAGTCAAACTTACTATTTTATCCATTTTACGTACTAATTTTAAGGTAAAGTAGTTAATGAATGGGGATTAAATTTATTCTAGCTAAACATACATATGTAGTGTATGCAATGAAATACTTACAATAACTTAAATATAATTTGTTTTTAATCTATAAACTATTTAATAGTTGTAAAATTACATAATTTCTGATCTTGTACAAGTACTTTTCGTTTTATACCCCAATACTTTAATTTTATATCATTTTGTAGTACTTAATGTCTTAATTCCAAATTTGTTTGGTTTATTAGTCTAACTCTACTCTTTTATTTTATTATTTACACCGCGTTGATCAATTTAAACGTAAATACTAATGCCTCACCCATAAGTGATTTTTTTTAGCACCATGTCTAACTACCTGAGTGACGATTTGTGACATTTATTTTGCCTATTTTTCCTTCCTCTAGTAATTTGGCACTTGGATGGTGTTTTACTGTGATAGTTCTACTCTTTAGCTCTAAAGTGTCAAAGGAACCCATCTCTTGGTACATCAAAACGTGTCTTGATTTTAAACTTATTGTTTATCTGTATATTACAATTATTTTCATGAATGTATAAAATTATATGAGTTTCACTTTTATTACTGGTTGTAAATTGAACATTAAAAATATCTAAAAAATTTTGAAAATATATCTAATGTCACATGAGTACTGCATCTCTTTAGGTATTTTCTAAAATAAATCATAGTTTTGTGTGTTTATTTTACATGGCTAAGTTCAGACCTAAAAATGTAACGTGAATCAAAACCAAGAAAATTAAATAAAAAGGCGAAAACGAACGAGAATCGATATAAATTTAAAATAATGAAAGATTTGCTCTAGGAAGTTTTCAGGTATGTACAAGGCCAAAGAGAGGGGGGGGGGGCCAGGAGGAGGGGCCTTGTGGTTTTAAACCCTCCCAGAAATTTTATGATCAAAATATATATGGCTTTATTTACTGTTCAAACAATATCAAAATTAAGATAAAAGTACAAATTAGGGAGCTGTGTAACCATAAAAAGCACTTGAGAGAGCTTCTAAAGGTGTTAAATATTTAGAATATTTGATAGCTTTCAGCAGTTAGGGGATTAGGAGGTTATGTTGCCAAAAATACACTTCCAATAATTTATCAAGTTGTTTAATATTTAGAATTTTTCCTAGCCTCTGGCAGTTAGGGGGTTATGTTTCCAAAAAAAAGCACTTCAGATAGCTTCTCAAACGTTTTATTATTATTTTAACTTTAGCTTCCGACAATTGGGGGATATGTCCATCAAACCCCCCTGAAATTATTGGCTGGCTGCGGTCTTGGGTACTTAATAAACTCATAACAAACGTAGGAGATATATATGTGGTGTATAATTATTTACTAGAGACATAGTAGCTCACTTTTTGTTGGAGTTGGTAAGGAACTATATCATACATTTAAATTAGGCACACAGAGTTTTGCTTTTAATTAAGGCTTCCTTAAATAATTACTAATAAATATCAACACACAGGCTGACAATCATTTTAACTACGGGAATATCCGTATGGAGGAAAATAAAATTGAATTAATTTAAATTTGTTGAAAAATGACACCTGGGCACTAGAATAAAATTGATCCTGAGATCTTAGCTCGTCAATTTTCTAGCACTGAGCTATTCATCCAGGAGTCGTCCCACGCTATTGTATTGTAATGTGTAGTCAGTTTAGCCATTTCAGACTAAAGCTTATGTAGATATTATATTATAGGCCTTTATCAAAGGTACAGCTGAATATCACATGATTTGACGTATGAATAAGTGAACCCATTTCTAGTAACTTTTATTGTTATCAAATAATGATCTTCCAATTCAACTTATCCACTAAGAATCTTAGTTTGAATCACAGTTTCAACTCGGAACCAACTGTTGTTTGTTGTTCCGGGGCCTGGTTACCACTGGTAAATAATACTCCATTATTTGATATCCCAGGGCCTGGTTACCACTGGTAAATAATACTCCATTATTTGATATCCCAGGGCCTGGTTACCACTGGTAAATAATACTCCATTATTTGATATCCCAGGGCCTGGTTACCACTGGTTAGTAATACTCCATTATTTGATATCCCAGGGCCTTGTTACCACTGGTTCATAATATTCCATATTTGATGTCTGTGAACCTTGTTACCACAGGTTCATAATCTACTATTGTTTGATATCCCAGGGCCTGGTTACCACTGGTAAATAATACTCCATTATTTGTTATCCCAGGGCCTTGTTACCACTGGTTCATAATATTCCATATTTGATGTCTGTGAACCTTGTTACCATAGGTTCATAATCTACTATTGTTTGATATCCCAGGGCCTGGTTACCACTGGTAAATAATACTCCATTATTTGTTATCCCAGGGCCTTGTTACCACTGGTTCATAATATTCCATATTTGATGTCTGTGAACCTTGTTACCACTAGTTCATAATCTACTATTGTTTGATGTCCCGGGGCCTTGTTACCACTAGTTCATAATCTACTATTGTTTGATGTCCCGGGGCCTGGTTACACGAGTAGGACATGGCTTGTACCAAAATTAGTATATAACCCGAATGGGTAGTAAGACGTGGTGCTAACAATATCCATTCATTTTTTTCCACCTTAGCTTCTCACTCCCCGTTTGAACTATACGCCGAATAAGGAATGATAATGAGGCATTGGACCATGTGACCACCAATGTGGGTATTTCTTAGAGTTATAAATTTTATTAAAAAAATAATATTTCATTGACTTGTATTTTCCGTTTACGATTTTGTTGTCGAACACGTTGTTTGCAATGTATTAACTTGTCGGTCAATTGGTCAATTAGTCAATCCAACTCGACTTTTGGAATCAAGTAGGTCCTCTCATGTCGAACAGTTGTATATCTTATCAAATGGTCCTAAATGTGTCGATCAATTGAAACACTTAAGTTTGAAATATTTTTATTTAGTTGGTTAACCAGTTGGCTGTCGATCACTTTGCCTTCTTATGGATAAGCTTGTCGACCAGTTGGTCCTAGTCTTGAAGGCCACTTGACCAACCTGGCATTCGAACATTTTTACAGAGGGTAGTTTTATTATAAATTTTTCCCCCCTCTCTCCACGCAAATGCGAGTGCACTTCCTCTAAATTAAGCTTTCCTAATTCCTAACTAATTAGCGTAATTAGTACATGTGAGTATACCGTGAACGGATAGTTAGACTCGGTGCTAAAACAATTATAAAATAACCCTTAAACTTTCACCACTCAAATTATTTCATTAAATTGCCTAGTAATACTTTTTTTTTCTAAGAACACATTTTGTAAATAGAGGCCTAATAGTATTAGGTACAATAAATACTTTGCGACACGTGTAATAAGTTCATTATTTTAAAATAATAATATTCTATGAATCTTAGTAGCCAGGATTCAAACTCAAGACCACAACTCACGGGTGAGCCAAGCAGTGACCATTCATGTTCTAAATTACTAAAATAACAGTGAAGTTCCTTAGTGTAAAAAAGAGCTAATGCTATGTTAACACTGTTGTGAACAAAGAGCTGGCAATCCCAGCTTACTCTCCCACCCCACCTGCCGAAACCACCTTTCAATCATGTTCAAAATTCCCTGTCAGAATGTTATTGCCTATTCATTCTAGGAGAAGCTTGTTGGACGAATCACCTTAATCGTCGTCCAAAATAAACTAGCTACATTTTTAATACAATTGTTTTAAGCCAATAAACTTAAAATTTAAGGTTTAAATTATATTATAAACATGTGACTTTAGCTATAGTTTAAAAGAAAAAAAACTCTTGTTAAATAATGCAGGATTTGTGAACACATGCAATGCATCTCAACGTTTCAGTAGGTGGACACCTAAAGAAGTATTAAGTGTAATTTATAATGCCTGGATAAAATATATTATTTGTAATAAAGTATGGATAATTTACCAAGCAGACGTGTTTGGGATACTGCTACATATCAGTAAGTATTATAAAAAGCGAACAAAACATTTCAATACAAGGAAGATAAGTAACATACATATCCCTCATCCCTACTCCATCTGTGTAGTTAAAATGTTGTAATGTAATTGATTTGCCCCTGAAAAGTATGTGAAAGCATTGACAAGAATATCGTCCTAATTTTATAAACGTCTTATTTCATTTAAATTATATAGTATATTACGTGGCGCTTAAATCACGTCTTCCTCTAAATTATTTACTAGTTAGTTCGCGCCTTGTGGTACGATGGCAGCATCTACTGGAGCTAAACTTAAGAAATGTTAACGTCTTTTAAAGTATTTCCTCTTCGAGAAGCTTCCAAACGCAATAGGTATTTTTCTTTCTGGGTTTGTAGGTGTGTAATTTACCGTTAGAAAGATTCCTTCGAGAAGCTTCTATTGAACTCAGATATATGTGACTTTTTGAAACTTAGTTTTTCACTGTGCAATCAGTCGTGGTTTTGAATGGACGTGCTTTAAGCGATCAGTGATTATAAGTTGATAGGCCCTCGACATGATCGTGTTTCGATTAGAAAATATTAATAACAATATGATTTCAATTTAAAGAATAAACAGATATCAAACTTTATGTGATATATTATCATTTATTAAAGTCTAATGATAAGGAACGAGGCATTATAAGTAAAGCACATAGTTGCGTAATAGAAATAATGATTTACGGAGTGACTCTTAAATTACTCTGTTATGTAATATAGCAAATAGCGACACAACGTGGGGCATTTATAATCAAAAATATTACGAAGTGTAACAAATGACGTCCAACGAGGGGCTGAACGCGAAAAGTGTAACAAATAGCATTCCAACGAGGGCTGAAGAAACGTAATATAACAAATGGCGACACAACGTGGGGGTTAATATGTGACTATTAACGCTCGCCAAGACTCGTAATGTAACAAATGGCGCTACAACTTAGGGGCCCGAATACCGCGAGCTGAGACAGAGGTGCGTCAACTGAGCTAAAGGAAGAGACGGCACACCAGGAGACGGCACATAATCACCAAAGGACGGCACACCACACCAAGGAGACGGCATAGTCAAGAAACAGCGCAAAGGACTGTTGGAGACGGCACACCTGCAAGAGACGACATGCCGACGGCACACCTGCAAGAGACGGCACACCAACGGCACACCATCAAGGAACGGGACTGAGGACCTTTTGGAGACGGCATGCAGTCAAGAAACAGCGTCGAGGACAGATAAGTGGTCAACAGAAGCTGTAACTCTAATTTAAAAAAAAAAAATTTTTTTTAATCTAATTTCAATTGTGTATTTTGGGGGTGGTAAAATTTTGTTTCTATATGTTGGGATTTCACAAATTAAATTAAAACTAACAATATAAAAGTGTATGGGCCTAATTTTAAATTAAATTTCTCACTATAAAAAGTAATTCTTAGATCAATAGTACTTGAAATTTGTCAAGGCCTAACACAAAATTAATTCATAGATCAACTTAAGAAAAATTTATTTTAATTTTCAACATGGCAGACAAGGTGATAAGAGAACCTGAAGAGTATGATGATGAAGACACAATGCCATTTATTTATGAGGAGGATGAAAGGGCAGGTCAATTCAAGAGGGCAAATTTTGAACAGGAACAAGAAGGGAGTGAGGAGGAAGTAGGGGCTAGCTCTGGGGAGGTAGCAAGTAACGAAGTAATCCTGCAAACGCTGAATCAAATTGTAGGGGGAACTATAACCTTAGTGGAAGATAGGGTGACTAAACCAGTAGAACAAGTAGATCTTTTAAATGTTATATTAGAAAATATGAGAGAACTCGGATGTAAAATTGATCGAACTGCATCAGAAAATAAAAAGGATTTGGAAAAAATGGGACAAACTTTAGAAACTAAACTCAACCAAAAGGTCGACGAACAATCAAAGAATATAAATAAAAAATTTGAGAATTTAGAATTAATTAATCAAAATTTTATCCAACAAATTAATGAAATTAATGACAGGGTTTCAGAAGAAGAAAAAAAACAAGGAAATTTAGAGGTTAGGCAGGAAAATCTAAGAAAGGAACAGTTTAAGTTAATTGATCAAATATCTTCAGTAACAAACAAAACAGAGGGTTTGGAGAAAAAATTAGATAAAGAAACCAGTAAACTAGAAAAACAAATACAAACACAGGATATACAGATAGCACACAACAAATCAGCTGTTCAGGTAGTGCAATCCAATTTGGAAATTCAAATAGAAAAGGTGAGGTTAGAAATTGAAGGGCAAGAGGATGCTAATAGGCAATTTATTAAGGAAAATATTAATGAGATTCAAATAAAAAGGAAAGAAATTGTGGAGATAAAAGAATTTGTAAATGAAAACAAAAAAACGGTTGGCACTTTAGTTCAGAAAATAAACAACTTAGCTGATCAAGTACAACTTAACAAAGGTAGGGGGACAGATAACAAAAATGGGTGTAGTCACAATCTCTTAACCAAAAATGTCAATGACCTTACTTTGTCACTCATTCCTAGGTATACGGGAGCAAAGGGCAAAATATCTGTGGCTCAATATTTGCAAAAAATTGAGAGAGTTTGGAAAGAAGAGGATTTAAGGGAAAGGAACAAAATTGAAATTTTGCTCTCATGTTTAGAAGGGGAGGCTAGGAACTGGGCCAGTTATTTAGAGGATGAATGGGAGACCTATGAACAGGCTAAGCGCGCATTTTTGGATCACTTTTGGTCTCAAGAGATGCAGGACGACTTTCTGCAGTTAATATTTAATAATAGATATGATTCCAAGAAAGGCACAATGAATGAGTATTTTCATGGTTTTGTTTCTCAGGCTAGGTATTTAAATTATCCATTGGAAGAACACAGGTTGGTGAAACATCTAACAAATCACTTTCCTCTTCAGGTACAAAATGTATTGTTAAGTGTTAATGCCCAAAATGTGAAGGAGATGGAAAGAGTATTGATAGGATTTGACAATAGGTGGCAAAGGAATGGGGAAAGGGAAGGTAGAAATGAAACACCCAATTTTGATAGAACTAGACAGACCTATAATCCATTCGGTCGTGATAATAAACAAAATAGACCACCAAACCCATTCCAGGATTCAAAGCGTCGAGAAGACGGCAGGCCCAACAGACCTAACTATTTTATAAACCAAGGACAAAATAGGCAAGGTCCCAACAATCATATGATAGGACACCGAGAGGGGGTGAGGGAAAACCCCAGACAAGAGAGCCGAGACAATTACAACAAACAGGTAAATAATAGTCAGACTAGAAGAATAGCAGCAGAAGTACACTCTGCACCTAGCTTTAATGATATTGCACCATTCACAATGGGTCACACAGTCGTTAGAAATGAAAATCAGGGAAACTGATTGCTAGGGCCCATGGCAGTCCACATGAGGTCAACAAAGTAGTAATAAATAGGACTAATGAACAGATTAATTATTTGAACTTTGTTAAACAATATGTTAAACAATATGTAATTTTACAAGGTGATCCCATGGAGGATCTATTGCAAGAAAATAATAGTACTTTGGAAAGTATAATTCCAGGTTAGGCTAGCTTAAAGGAAGAGAGAGAGAGAAAGAGGGGGTGAGAAATAATAATAATGTAATTAGAATGATTAAGCAACAAGCTCTTAGTATATTATGTAATTTTATCTTCTTAACCTTGTAAATAAGGGCCATTTCATTGTAAAGATAAGTATGGAAGGTGACCCTCCTTAATATTTCAATACAGTCCAACTCTGGAAAGTAAGGACAAGTACTTCATTTTGTTTTCATTATTAATGACAAATTCAAGGGAGGGAAGCATCCTCTGAAGTGCTTGGTGAAGGAAGGAGTAGAAATGGATTTATTACAAAGTATAGTCAGTTGAGGGAGGGAAGCATCCTCTGAAGTGCTTGGTGAAGGAAGGAGTAGAAATGGATTTATTACAAAGTATAGTCAGTTGAGGGTGGGGGTGTACTCGGAAAGCACCAGGTCAGACAAGTAATTTAAGACAAGCTTATAATAAAAATTGAGTTGAGGCAGGTAATTTCTGCTATACAGTGACATGTTGTGATGTCAGGACTTGGATTCTTCGACGTTTGGCAAGAGAGTAGTTTTGTCGCAGAGGTCTGACTACCTTGTGAGTTTTAGGGGGCAGGGATTGAACCTGGGCCACCCGAGTTATGGGAATTTTGTAAGTGTTAGGGGGCAGGCATTGAACCTGGGCCACCCGAGTTAAGTATTGTGAGTTTTAGGGGGCAGGCATTGAACCTGGACCACCCGTATTAGAGTTTTGAGAGTTTTTCTGGGCCAAGGGGTCAGCAGAGTTCTGAACCGCCTGTGGTTACCAGACATTTGAACGAGGTTTGGACCGTTAAGAGAACGCCTCTTGTGTGTTTTGAAGGCCTGAGAAATGGGATTGTCGGTCACTGTATGCCGGGAAGTATCCTGAGGATACGTTCCAGTTTTTGGGAGTTAGCCTTTATTGAGCCTGTTATAAAAATAAATCAATATTATGTCACAAGTTTAAAGCAACTTTCTTTTAAATAAAATTTTTAAAGGAATAATAATCATAATAATAAATAATAATTAATTATAAGAATATTTCAAAATGTGAGCTTGTATTACACCACTAAGGTCTTGTTAGAGATTGTATATACTATGGTTCTCTGTGCTGTGGAGAGATTCAGCATCGAGTGGTTGTTTTTAATTTTGTTTTACTAGGGGTTAAGTGTCATCCTAATTAAATCAATGATACTGTATGATAATAATAATTTTCTGTTGTTAGACAATGTATGTGTATGATATTGCCATTTCTATGATTTAAACAATGTACTTATATGTTTTACTAGTTAATTATGTTTATTTTAATTTTTATGTTAAGTTAAGCTATTTTCAGGAAATGTGGTGCTCATATAGCAAATTTTAGTTGACCGTTTGGTATATAAAGTTGTAAATGTTTGTGATCATATAGCAAGTTTGGCCAAGAGACTTTTAAGAGTAAGTGTAACAAAGTGTTGAGAGCCTTTGTTAAGTGTGTGAAAAAAAAATCACAAAAGTGGATCCGTGAAGGATCATGAAACGAAGTGCAACAATTATTTAAAGAAGATTGTGTAGAATTAAGAAAAAGACAAGACATAAAGGAAATGCAAATTGCTTGGCAAAAATTAATTAAAAGACACTTCGATCTGTGACAGTTAAATTAAAATTTCTTAATATAATAAACTTAGACTATGTTATGTCAGTTAATTATAATTAGGCTGACATCTTACTTAGATATTTTATTTCATTTAATCATAATTATACTAAATGTTTTACTTAGATTATCTTATTTTAGTTAATCCTAATTATAACTGATAAATTTTATTTTAATGCTTAATTCATATAACTTCCATTTCAAAATATTGAACTTGATGCAATTTTGTTAATTCTATACAGGATGTTTAAAAATATTGAACTTTAAGTAAATTTTATGAAACTATACAGGATGTTTCAAAATAGTGAAACTTTTGTAAAATTTGTAAAATTTGTAAAACTTATACAGGGTGTACGAAAAATGATCATGTCGTCTTTTCTCGTCTTTTAATTTTTTTTAGCAAAGCGTATCAAAAAGTATACGACTAGGTCTCTACTTTCAGATACACTTTGGGGGGTATTGTAATGTAATTGATTTGCCCCTGAAAAGTATGTGAAAGCATTGACAAGAATATCGTCCTAATTTTATAAACGTCTTATTTCATTTAAATTATATAGTATATTACGTGGCGCTTAAATCACGTCTTCCTCTAAATTATTTACTAGTTAGTTCGCGCCTTGTGGTACGATGGCAGCATCTACTGGAGCTAAACTTAAGAAATGTTAACGTCTTTTAAAGTATTTCCTCTTCGATAAGCTTCCAAACGCAATAGGTATTTTTCTTTCTGGGTTTGTAGGTGTGTAATTTACCGTTAGAAAGATTCCTTCGAGAAGCTTCTATTGAACTCAGATATATGTGACTTTTTGAAACTTAGTTTTTCACTGTGCAATCAGTCGTGGTTTTGAATGGACGTGCTTTAAGCGATCAGTGATTATAAGTTGATAGGCCCTCGACATGATCGTGTTTCGATTAGAAAATATTAATAACAATATGATTTCAATTTAAAGAATAAACAGATATCAAACTTTATGTGATATATTATCATTTATTAAAGTCTAATGATAAGGAACGAGGCATTATAAGTAAAGCACATAGTTGCGTAATAGAAATAATGATTTACGGAGTGACTCTTAAATTACTCTGTTATGTAATATAGCAAATAGCGACACAACGTGGGGCATTTATAATCAAAAATATTACGAAGTGTAACAAATGACGTCCAACGAGGGGCTGAACGCGAAAAGTGTAACAAATAGCATTCCAACGAGGGGCTGAAGAAACGTAATATAACAAATGGCGACACAACGTGGGGGTTAATATGCGACTATTAACACTTGCCGGAAACGTAATGTAACAATGTGTTTAGTCTGGATGGGTAGTAAGACACTGTTATATATAACTAAACTGTTACCTTACAGCCCCGAGACTTTTTGCCTTTTTTGAAATTAATGTTTCCTTTCATTTACTGGAAAATTGAGAATTTTGTTTGGCATTTAATTTACTAGGATACTCCTGTAATATCCATTGAATAGGCCTTAAATCGTAGCAGTAAGTATGATAAGCAGCTGTTATCACAACACTGTTCCCATTTCTACTATTATTGTATCATGCTTGGTGACTTGGGTAGAATAACAATAATTGTTGGTATCACGCACTACCACCGACTGCCCAGCTATCAGACAATGACCCCAAAGTGGGCGACTAAACCACTATGAAGTGTCCTCACTTGAACACATTGCGCCTTGTCATTCATAACTTGAAATTATTACAGGTTTGGGGACAACAAAACAATGTTTTATTTCTTTCGCAGCACGATACGGCATCATCTGCTCTAATGGTATTATTTGAATGACTCTTTGGGGTATGTTGTTCTCAAGAATTAATGCTTGGGTTATTAACATTTGGTACTCAATGATTATAGTCATGTTCGAATGACTCGCAGCATAAATTCTCTCAATAATTATGGTATTTAGATAAACTAAACCCTTCTTCCCACTTTTCAGGGTCATTCCTTGATTGATTTTGTCCCTTATTCGTTTAATAAACTAATTCAATTTGAAATTTTTATTAATTAAATATAAATGAACCAGTAAAATCATTAGATAAATAGCTTAGATCTACAGATTGGATCATCAGAGTGACCAATATTTATCACACATTCCAATTTTTAATCTAACTTTTGGTTATTGTTGTAATTTCAGATCTGTTTACAAAACATTTAGATCATTTATACAGAAATACAATACACTGGTGTTTTTCCAATGACATTAATATAAAAAACATGACTATAGAGGGTATTAAGTACCATTTAAATGGTGAGCACCTACTCCATCTCCCAGCTTTTACTATGGGTGAAGGGTGATTGAGATACTAGTAATTCAGCGTTGGCACCATCAAAATACTCCTACTACATTTCTTTCTAGCCCGGATTTAAACCAAGTATGAGTAGTGATTTGGTCATCGTTCGTTTGAAACTCAAAGCCTCAATGCTATCAATTCGAGGAGAGGCCTGATAATCAAGCCTTGTGTTTAGAAATTGAATTAAATCCACAATTAACAACCCAAAAACGTACCTATTGATAAATCACTATCCGTCTCCACTTATTTTCTTCAGCAAGTGGTATTTATAAAGATTATTCACTCAGGAATTTATGTGAATTCAAAACTAACTGTTTATGAGAATTTTCCTTTTGAACTATGTTTTAGTCATCGTTCAAGCTTAACGCATTTAAACACACAGAGGAGGTAGAAAAACATAAGGGAAGGCTTAGAGGAAATGTACCTGCTTTTGCACGTTGGTAGATTGTTAATTTTTTTAAAGGAAAAACCACTTAAGTACACCCAGGGGGGATTTAAGCCCAAGGCTATCCATCACTGGCAAACAAGACCAGATGAGCTTGAAATCTAGTCCATGTGCCCACCGGATAGGTAGTAATCAATTATATTTATTATTTTATATATGTTTATTAGCAGCATAAAACTAGGTTTCGCTTCATTTTGAATCTTGTTTGTGACATTTTAATACCAAAATTACTTTTTTATATACATATATATAATAGTTTTTAACGAGTTTTCCCAGTGAGCCAAGAATCCGAACCTGGCCTTGGTCTCCTCCATGCCAATGTGTCGCAAGCCGCCTCTAGTCTGGCTGTCTTCTCTTGGGACAGGCAAGTGAATGTCATTGACCCAATACTCTATGTGGCATGTAGCACACTTTTACAGACTCATTTGTGCCTAGGTTTCCTAATTACTGGTATAATGATGGTTTCTTTATGTGGTGGCTATTCTTTTAATAATTACTTGTTTAATGATGTTTATTGATGTGTATGATAGCATGGGGACCCTATGGAGCAATTTTAGGTTAAGAGATCTATATCTATATACTAATGAAAGAATATACTATTTTACTTTAGAATACAAATCTGCATAGAAGAACATGGGTACAGATGTATCAGTCCCAATTTATTTGACTTGTTGGGGTCAGGAAAGTCTGGGTTCGAACTCCAGTTGAGTGTACTTGGATGATTTTATCTCCTACTTTATTTCTCGCTCCCCCTCCATGTAAATACTGTTTTATTTTCTCTCATTTATATCTTACTTAACTTATATCTACCCTCACTTGTGTGAATATGCGGAAAAACCGAGCAGGTAGAAGGACTATGTGCCCAGGTTGCGGTGGTGGATTCTTGAGGAGGGAGGGACGAGATTAATTAATTTTATTTGAAATTTTGTAGCTACACTTATAACTTCCAGACCTACCCCTCCCCCCCTCTCACCCTATGAAAACCCATTATTAGAGTATCCTTTGAATTTTTATTTTTAGTCATTATTTTGAATTTTTTTTAGCACTTTATCTCACTTATAATATTATTTTTACCCGCTTCTGTGATCAAATGGTCTCCAGGGAGTCACTCTCGAGTTAGACTGTCCTGCTGATGACGGGGAGTTGAAGGGGGGGGGGGGGGGGCTGAGTTGGAATCCCGGTTGGGTCTACTGAGAGCGATTTTTAATCAATGGTTTCCCACTCTTCTTCCATGAAAATGCGGATATATAACCTCTTAAATTATTCCTTCCTCATCCCTAACCAAGTAGAGTAATTATCATATAAGTTATGCGTATAACCTGAACAGGTAATAAGTCGTGGCTATAAAAAAAAATATATAAGGTAATGATCAGCTTCGCGGTGTAGTGGTCAGTGGACGTGTCTACGAGTCCAGGGGTCCCAGGCTCGATTCCCGGCTGGTACTTCGAGTATTTCCCCGAAAGGGGAATTTCCCCAACATTCACCAGTTTTTTAAATTAGGATAAAGTTAGGTTTAACTGTGTATACTGTTTCCACACCCTTATACTCAGTGTTGCCATCACCTCATCCCACCGGGACATGGAAACGATGTACTATTAGTACATTCGGGCGTCCCCTGGGCGACGGTACATTAGTACATTAGTACGGACTAGTCCTTCCACTGATGTAGTCCAGATGCGCCATTTTACTACTAGGATAGTCTTGGAGTTATTTGTTTTTTAGCACTGCGTCTAGCTACCCGTTTGGATTATACGATTATGCACTAATTACGATTATGGTTTTAAGGAATGTGATGGTTGTATTTATAGGAAGTGTACCCACATTTCCGTGGAAGGAAACTGGAAAACCATTTTGGAAAAACTACCCTAAGTACACCCAATTTAGACTCGATCCTTGATCTCCCCGACATCAGTAGTCTAGTATACTGCGAGAGTAACGCACCAGACCATGTGACCATCGAAGTGAGTCTGGTCAGGTGTTCTGAGTTAATTTTCTAAATTGTTTTTCACTATCTCTGTCAACGCAAATGTAGATACACTTACTCTAAATTTAACCTTCCTCATCCCTAAGACATTAAAGTAACTAGTACACAGGCGTATAACCCGAATGGGTAGTAGGACGTGATGCTTAAAACTGAAAGAACGGTTGACACTTCTATCTAAATATGTCTACCGTAGCAATCCTATTTGCATTAACCAAAAAAGAATTGTACGATAAAAAGTGTGAAAATACTGACCTTTATTAACATACTTTAAATCCCACCTGAGGCTACTAGGAACAGTCATTAGTATACAGCACACTGACACTAAAGAGTTCTTTAAAGCCCCCCCAAAAAAAACACAACTTAGCAAGTCATACACCGTTAGTAATGGCGTGATGATTGTTACTTGACCTTGCTAAAAAAAAGTTTTTTTCCCCTTTATTTGTTGTTACGGTTGACCCATGTAACGGAAGCTGATGAAGCAGACAGAGGAAACCATTATGGCTAGCCTACATCAGGTAGCTGGTAGGTCACAGAGGTGGGGACATACAGTTAGGTCTTTGTGTCAAACTACCGCACCTCCAAACACCAACACCTAATGACGGACTAGTCGGCCATATTGATACAACAGTCGGGGAGGGCGAGCAGAAATATATCAAGGAACAACCGTTCCTATTAGAAATGGAGCAGTGAAATATTTTGAAGGGGTGATGGAAAGTAACGCCAAGTCCTTACAGTTAAAGTTTTATTTTTGACAATAAGCATGTTTGGAAAAAAATAAAATAAAATATTGTTTCAGTTAACAAATTTAGTTTTAATTCCTAAAAATAATAGTAACAGCTGCTATGGCCACCGCAGATTTCAACTAAGACTCTTTACCTTCATTTATAAAAGTTTGTGGTCAAATTATACTATTTAATAATTTCTAGCACCTCGTCTTAGTAATCGTTCAGACTATACTCTTATGCTCTAATACACTAATGGTGTTAGGGATTAGTAAGGTTATATTTAGAGGAAGTCTACCCGCACTTGCGTAGAGGTAAACTGGAAAACCATTTTGGGATAATCAGACTCAGTATACCAGACCATTGTTCGAACCTCGGTCTCTCCGTCATCGGCTGTGTAATCTACTCAAGAAAGTAGCACGTTAGACCACGTGGCCACCGAAGCGGGTTCTATTATTTTTATCCAGAAATATTAAAAAACTTGTGAGATAAAATTTTGTCGAAGTTTTCTGCTGAAGCAATATTGTATTAATTTTTGGTCCAAACAGTTGTTCGTAACTAAAACTGTAAAACTACTCTACTGCGTGTTCCCTTTCACCTCATCTTCACACTCAAGTATTTCAAGAGAATTGGCGGTTATTGATCTTCAAAGTATCTCACCCTTAAAATATTCAGTTGTAACCTTGATAGTTTTAAGAATGCTATATCTATGTTTATAGCTACTTACTTTGATATCAGAACTGTAGTATTTAGCATGAAACATCGTTGGAAATGAGCAAATTCGATTTTTCTTTTAAACATTTTTAATGATAAAAAGTAAAACTTTTTTTAAATCCTACAAAGACATGTCCCCCATGACCACCATTAACAAAGTAGTTGTTAAATAATGCAATGCAACATTTTTGGATATAGATACCACGTCTCGGCGCTCCGGCAGACGGCCCGGTCCGCTTCAGACGAGTTCACTGACATTTTTTTCTGAGTTAGCGCTCTCTTCCTCCATCACAGGGAATTTGAAAGCAGGCCTCGCCTTAAGTACAGTGGGTAGCTTAATTAAATAGCACTTCTCGTGGCAGACGACGATTGACCTCACTGTTTACTAGAACATTTAACAGGAGAGTTATGAACAATTAAATTATTAAAACATTAATACTTGTACCAGGAGCTTGTAATTCTTACTTTATGAACCGACTGATTATATAAACACGACTTTTGAACTATCTTGAATCTAGAACAGACCAAACACCCAGCCGTTAGTTTATCAATATGAAAGGGAAACCCACATTTCAGCAATGATACATTTTTTGGCCATGCTGGGAATCGAAACTGGGACCTTCAGCACAATAGTCAGACACTCTACTGACTGAGCTAAAGTTTAACACAAGAGAGTTTATTAGCAGCTTAAACTAACTTAGTTTTTGTTTATATTTTTTTATATATTTTATCACCACATCTCAAACACTGTTCAGGATTTAAGCTTATATGATAATTACTCTAGTGGGGTAAGGATGAATAAGGAAATAATTTAAAGGTAAACTATCTATTTTTGCGAGGAAAGAAATTGGAAAACCATTTAGGAAAAACCGTCTCCCCATCACCAGCTGGTTAGTCTAACATGAGAGTAACGCCTTAGATTATGTGGCCATTGAAGTTATTTACTTGGACTATAGTCTGCTAATTTAATATGTGTGTATGTGTATGTATATATATTGTAACGTGGGGGGGGCACACGTGACCTGGGAGGGTCACAGGCCGTTCACACGTGAAAGTGTGAACCACGAGTTCTTTTAGAGATATTGGGGTAGGTTGCTGACCAAACACGAATAAAAATGCCCACGGAATATTCATGGTTGTGATTATTAAAATTACAACTTAATACACACTCTAATTAACTATATATCTAAATTAATTATAACTAAACAAGTAATTAAGTGAAATAAAAATAACTTTAAACAAGTCTGTAACTTAATTAAACTAATATAGCACAGAGATATAAGTATATTAAATAAATAAATTAACAACTCTAAAACATCTAATAACTATTCAAATATTTAAATACAGTCACAAGCATGTTCATTAACACAGTAACAATAAATGTCTACATCACCCGTGTACTTAGTCCAACACTTGTCCAGCACACGATACACTGCGATGACCCGCGATACACAAACACCGGTCCACCCACTGGACACGACGGTCCACACACGCTGGACACGACGGTCCACACACTCTGGACACGCAGGTCCACACGCTGGACACGCAGGTCCACACACTGGACACGCAGGTCCACACACTCTGGACACGCAGGTCTACACACTCTGGACACGCAGGTCCACACACTCTGGACACGCCGGTCCACACACTCTGGACACGCAGGTCCACACGCTGGACACGCAGGTCCACACACTGGACACGCCGGTCCACACACTGGACACGCAGGTCCACACACTCTGGACACGCCGGTCCACACACTCTGGACACGCAGGTCCACACGCTGGACACGCAGGCCCACATACTGGACACGCGCTGGTCCACTCACAGTCCCACTGGTTGAGAGCCAAGAACTGAACTTACTCTCTCTGCCCGGCTATCGCTGAGCTTGTTTATATAGGGGTGATGACAGCTAAGGGTCTGGAATCCTCCATTTCTAAAGTTAAGAGTCCAGAATAAAATGGGTCCCGACCCTTCCAGACTTTTCTCCGCCCTCCTCCCCGCACCCTCTTGGCCCCTATAATCCCTCAGCCAAGTGAGAATGTCACTGCCTACCTGATAGACAAGGAGGAAGACAGAGAGAACAAGGAGCGCAGCTAGGGCAAACAATGAGAGCATGGGGTTGACACTGGGATAGTAAAATTTTGTATGATGTTTCTTCCCTTCTCCCCCTTGCCTATATTCTTCATGTAGTGCTCACATATTTGTCTAGAGCTCGCACCAGTCGAAATATATTTGACTCTTTTTCATTAATTTTAATTAAAAATCCTTTATTTCTATTTTTTCCTGTATTGAAAATGTATTTATTTTCAACATAAATTTTAATTTTTATTAAATACATATTTATTTTTCTTCATCATGTGAATTTTGAAATAATTTTAGACCCACCGAACACATTACCAATATTTGACTCATTGTTTGACTCCATATTAACATATTTTTCATTGTGTTCTTTAGTTAAACTATATTTTTGTTATATAGATTGGTCTCCTTTGACTTATTTTGCGTTTTCAAATTCATTTGTATTATTTTCAAGGATGTTTTCTCCTTAGTTAATATTTTGTAATTAGTGTTAATTTTCAATTGTTTATTATATGTTTGGTTTTTTGTATTTGAATATTTATATTTTGACTTGTATTGACAGTGGAATTTATAATTAGCGTATCTCAGTCTCACTTGGTAGTTTTATTTACGTTAATATAAAAACCATGCTAGTCGTCCACAATTGCTTTGGGACAGGATGCTACGGATCTTCCATGATAAATCCTGGCTTGACATTTTTCCGATTTCCAACATGGGACAAATTGAGGTAATCTTATTTATGTTTATTATATTTTTTAACTGCCGAGTATGATACAGTTATTAATTAAGCATGATTACCTTGTGAATCCTGGTTCACTAAATAGTACACCAGTACAGTAGTGTGCTGGGATTTTTTATTTTATTTATATTTTTTAATATAAATACACACAAGATAGTATGGTTACTATGATATTAAAATAAAATGGTAAAATTAATCTCTATAGTTAAGTTACATATATTAAGGAAAAAGTATTTTAATATATTATAACAGTTAACATTTTTATTATTATTAACCATCCCAAAGGAACAAAACATAATCTCTTGGATATAAATGACATATTTTTAATTAAATTATGAAATTCAGTCAACGCTCGATAACTCATACTAAAGGGGTCGGGGGTCTGTTCGAGTTATGAAAAGTCCGTCTTATCGAGGGGAAATAAAGTTGTGCCTAAAAAATTAAAACTTATATTGATCTAAAGTAATATACTTTAATGTGACGAGGTAAACTATACATATCAGATAAGAGACATACACAAATAACACAGTTAGGTATTCAAATGGGGAAGGTTGACATTACAATAGGCCTATAGTACTACTGGCAAATTATCTATATACTGTACTGTATGTGCTTACTTACTGACCTATTTCAGTAGACCTAGGCCTATTACACAAGCATGATGGTGATAGGTTTGCCATTGTGATGATATTTTGCTTAGTAGACCTAGGTTTGAAGAAGCTGTCAATATTCTTCTGTGAATATTTTTGGTGTTGCTTCTTATTGATGATTTGTGAAATTATTGAGCTCTTCAACCCTCGTTCACAACTTGTGAATGTGTGGAATGCCAGGCCTCCACTGTGGTTCGGATTCCACGTTAAACTGTAGGTCCTCTATTTCATCTCACAATTACGCTACCATTGCACATTAGCGTATGCGCACATAACCTGAATGGGTAGTAAGACACGGTGCTAATAATAATAATAATAATAATAATAATAATAATAATAATAATAATCATAATATAGGCAATACATTCTTTTATGAGTCAATTTAATGGCATATAACACAACCGGGGAGTAAGACATGGTGCTAAAAAAAAAAGAAACAATAGTTCTAGTTAACAGTAGGCCTATTATTTGGTTCATGATTGGCAATACTTTAGAAGAAATGATTTGTTTGTTTACAGTTTGAGGAAATAAAATATAAACACTAGACTATTGGTTAATTTTTCCAGGTATCTGAAATGGGTAGACGTCTCCCAAAATCGACTCTTGATGGCCCATAGAGAGAAGTTTATTTATGCACACACTTGTGCATCTCATTTTGATGCGAGTCAATTTTGGACACCTCTGCAGGACAAGCTGGTACATAAAGCATAAATTGTTGAGGGCTAGTTTACTGATGAGTGATTTTTTTCAAAAACATAAAATATTTTAAAACATGCTTTAACAATTTGTTTCAAAATTGGTATCTTGGGCCTTAAGCCTAATCATTGTGTTTGTGGTAAAAAGTTGTTTAAGTGTATTTTACTGATGCTTGATTTTTCAGCAATAGTTATGATACATTTATATATGATTGTGTTGTATCGTTACTTAATGTATTTGGTAGTTTTCAATGGGTTTGCAGATTTACCATGGAAATTGATATAAAGGGGTTTTGTAGCCCTCCATTACCCCGCTAAATTGAGAGTTGACTTTTTTTTTATATCTATTACAATATGGTAGGGATGAGGGTGGCGGTTTATTAGAGAAAATGCACCTGAATCAGCGAGGGAAATCACATGCTAATTTCATTATTGTAAATTATTATTCACGATTTGTGTGGGCTACTTAGTCTATAGGCCTACAGTACATATACAATAATTAAGATTGGTTAACATGTTTTTAAATCAAGTAAGACATTGTAGATAGGCCCCACCACATTTAAACTAAAAAAAAATGTATTTTTGGTATTTACACTTTTTTTCTTATTTCATTCCGTTTAGGGCATACAGCAAATATAATCAATTTTTCTTTCTAGAAAATGTATGTCATTCATTTCTCATCTGTTTTCAAAATAATTTTTAAACATGTGTTTAATTACCACTCTTTCATTTCTAAAACTTTCTTTAAAACAAAATTTTATGTCCCTATAATTATATTTATAATATCTATTAGGTGTCTGGAAAAATGAAAATTTCCTCTGGAAAACCTGGAAAAAAGAAGGAATTTTGTAATAAGAAAATAGTGGCAACCCTGTTGTTACTAATTTTTTTAAACTCCTTGTCGAACTAGAGCTACATACAAAACAATTCCCGAAGTGATAAAAAACGTACTCCCAAACTAACTTACCAAGTAAAAATATATTTAAAAAAAAAACTTAACATGAAAAATGTTTAAACCATGTATTGACTCTATAAAAATTAACTCAACATTCAAGGGATTTAGAATTAAATACCTACTGATTAAGATCAGCCCAGTATGTTGTGAAAGTTTGTGCCAAATACAGTTGAAAATAGTTCAGGAACTAAGAGTTTCTCAATCTTTACTTGATAAAGACTTTCCAAGGATTAAGCAAAAGTATTTAACAAATTTATCCCAAACAATCCTCAAAAATAGACATCTAACTCACTTGTATTTGAAGATTAGAGGATTGATACTCTCTTTTTACTTTCTCGCTATCTTACAGGTAGAGAAAATATGGTGATCATAAAAAAAAATCGAACTCAAGATTTTGATGAATCTTGACGTTTCATAACTCCCTGGATCTGAAAAAATGATTTTGAATTTGTCGGTCTGTCTGTACCTCCAACTAGACCCTAAACTATTTTACTGATCGAGCTAAAAACTTGGTATCTAGGGTTTTCATAGGGTTGACCTGAGAGGTTTTTGGATTTGGATATCTACCCCTAAAATTAAGGGTAGTTTACTGAAGGAGGAAAAAACTGGCTATTTTCATTTTCCCATGAAAACTTTTTAACAGAAGCATTAATTTCCGTATTTCTGCAACTATTTGAGATACTAAATAACTTATCATTGCAAAATTGTAGTACTATTAAAAATAAAAAACTTTAATTTGACATTTTCTAAAACCAACAGTTTCTGAGATATTGGCAAATATAGTCTATTGATACAATTTTATGAGTTTTAGTTGTAGAGAGATACTGCGGGGTTCCGTACCATTTATTTTTATTGGTTTCCGAATGTTTTCAAGGTTTGACCTCATTTTTTGTCCATGATATCCTTGTGATTCCTTGATAACATAGAAGTGTTCAAATTAACTTTGTCTTAATGTATTTTTTAACGGTCTTCTACCCTTCAAGGCTTTGCTCATTTTATTACATTGGTGGGGGAGGTATAATTTAGTTTAAATATACCCTTTTTTGCATGGAGGGGGAGGGTAGAAATGCTTAAGAAAATTTACAGCTAGTTTACCAGACTGGTATTTGAATCCCGACCTCATCACCGGCGACCCAAACGAGCATACAATAAAGACTGCACACCTGTCGATAGCCTACTTGTTTTAACTGCAGTAAATTAGGTTTTATAATTGTTAATTTCTCTTTGAATTTTACACCTTTTCTAACGCCATTGTAACCTCTTTAAATAATTTAACTCAACAGAGATTTCAACCCCCACCTCCCCAGCCCTGAAACAAGTGAGTGAGCAATTGGTTGGAAACAACTATTCTATCGCTAATTAAACAAAACAAAATGGTTAACAGTTGTTTTATTACTTGATTATCGGTGACCTGGTGGTCTAGGGGTAAGGTGTAGGACTTCTGTGTTGGGGGTCTGGGGTTCAATCCTTGGTCCCGGCACAGATTTATCTGATTACCAAACTCTTCCTTCACCTCTGTCTGACAAGACTTGTATTAATCACAACTTGTGAATGTGTGGAATGTCAGGATTCCACGTTAAACTGTAGGTCCTCCATTTCTTCTCACAATCACCCTTACGTATAACCCGAACGAGAAGTAAGACGCGGTGCTAATAATAATAATATTACTTGATTGATTTTCTTCATGTTAGTATTATGTTCATGCCAAATAAATAAACATAGATGGTGATTTTAATTGGGATTATTTTTTTTATATTAAGACATGTACACTTATTTGTATTTGAAAAATATTGTGTACTTTGTGAAAAAATGTGTAAGTTTAAATTTTTAAATAAATATAGATTATTTTAAACTTAGTTTGCTTTTTAATTATATTTCCTTAAACATTAATTTAAACTTGATGTGTTGATTCTAGTTTTTCTAGAATTGGTTAAAGAACTATATTGTGCCAACCATTTTCACTTGAACAGATTTTATTAAAAAAACTTAATATTGACCCAATGTAAATAATTTTTGTAGAAACCAATATTTATTTAAATTCATTTGGTCTTAAAAATATTTAAAAAAATTGTTCAAGTGAAATGGATTAGCAGAACAACTAATAGTAAAAATAAAATCAAAATAATAGTAATAATAGTAGTGCTACGCAATTAAAATACCTACTGAGCCACCGAGACCGCTATTTAATACAACAAAAGTGCTCACATATTTGTCTAGATAGTAGCACAAATGCGGAAAACTCCATACAAACATTTTAACATGGACTTAACAGATCTTTCGTGTTATCCTGATCAGTGAATGAGAGCACACTGGTTCTACTGTTAAGCACTAATCTTGTTACAATATATATATATATATATATATATATATATATATATATATATATATATTTTATATATATATATATGTATATATATATATGTATATATATATATATGTGTGTGGTAGAAGTAGTGGCACCGGCGTTTGGGAACATCACTCAGATTGGTTGAATATGATCACGTGACCACGCCCCTCACCCTCTGATTGGCTGTTGGTTACCCCTCCCTTCCTCATGACGCCTTATTGACCCTCCTACCCTCCTCCTGACCCCCTTTAGAGTGTTCCAAACTTGTTTAGACATGGTTACTTATCGAAATAACAGATGGCATTGCAATTACAAATAAAAAGTGATTTTTTTTGCGCTTTACTGATTAATTATATGCTTTTAAAAGGGGGTAGGTTAGATATTGTGTTACAATCTGTTTTAAGTATATACTGGCATAAAAATTAACAGGGAAATTGTATTGTTGCTTTAGCCGATTATTAAAAAGAGAGAAAAACATTTAATTTTGGTTCTTATTAGCCAAGGTTCCCGGATTCGATTCCCTGGAAGGGTGAATGTGTAGATTTAACCGTTCATAGTGATAAATAAACTGCCCTGGACTGTATTTTGTACATGTTCTAGGGTTCAAATGTATTTATGACACACATTTTACGAATGTTGGTATCAGTTAAAGCATTTATGTTTAGGAAAAATTGTAACATATTATACTAATAACGAAAGAAGATTGAAATTGAAAATTAATATATATTTTGTGGTATAATTTTAAAGAGAAAAAAATACGTGGAATATATATAAAATATATTTGGAACAATTATAATTAAGTGAGATGATTGGTATCAGTTAAAGCACTTATGTTTAGGAAAAATTGTAACATATTATATTAATACCAAAGGTAGATTGAATATGAAAAC
>JBCFYV010000003.1:4800341-4814267 GCA_039000515.1 Timema cristinae
GGGGGGAATCCCTGGAACACGCGAGACAACCACGAGGGAGGAGGGAAAGGGGCGAGGGGGGGCTCCCTGGAACACTTGAGCCAACGGTGCGGGAGGGAAAGGGGTGAGGGGGGGGGGACTTCCGTTCTGAAAGTTGACTTTCCGTCTTACTAGTGTCTATTTACTTAAAGATGAGCACAAATCATAGTCTTATACGCTTCAATGGTGCAAGCACATTTCTAGACATTCTTAAAACTACTTTCAACTGAAGGCTCAATAACACTATGGAGTAAAATAATCACAATTTAAGAAGCAAAAAGTAGTAAAATATTACATTCTCCACTTATGTAAGTTTTTGAGTCTATACAGTCATAATGTCCCATTATATGAATATTGTATTTATTTTTAACTTACCAACTATAGTTTATATTCTTATAAAGAGTGTTTAGTTAGAAACCGGTACATACTTGAGCTTTTACACACTTTAACAACTTAAGTGTTATATTCAAACATACTTCCTATCCAAGCCTACTATTTAAAAGCAAAAATTTGTGATGATATGGAATTACAGGTCCCTACGTTGTGCGCCAATTGTGATATTATGGAATTACGGGTCCCTACGTTGTGCGCCAATTGTGAAGTTCTGGTTCGTCGCGTTGAGCGTCGATTGTAGTTACACAGTTTAATTAGCTGGTAATTACCCCATGGTCGAGCACTAATTAAATCGGTACGGTTTTTTGATGTTGAGAGTTAATTGGTATTTATAGCCCCGTGATCGAGCGCCAATTAAAGAGTGATTGTATAATTAATACACACTTTTTATGTTGACATGTTTTTATTCTTAAATCTCAGTTTGTTTCTAGAGAAAATAGATCATGTCGTCGAAATATATACGCGGTCTATTGTAGGGATCGCGGACAGGAGCTGTGCTAGTGACCAGTGAGTAGTGAGTTCTGTGCAGTACTGGACGCCAAGTGCCCTTACATTGCACCATCCTTAGTATATATATCCATTGCTCATGGAAGCTTCGAGAAGGTTTAGTTTAGAAAAACAAAATACAAGACAAAAACATCTCGGTTTTACTGGGAGGTTCTAGAGCCGGAAAATGACTCAAGTTACATTTTAAAATCTCGAATTTTCCAGAAGAGGAAGTTATTATTTAAAATATTATATTGTCAACTTGACTTTACTAATGTCACGTGCGTGACGTCACTGATCAGTGGCTTTTGCCTTCTTAGAAGAAGAAGTGCTTTAAGCGCCATGTAATAGATTATTATTTAAATTAAATAAGATACGTTTATAAAATTAGGACTATATTATTGTCAATGCTTTCACATACTTTTCAGGGGCAAGTCAGTTACATTACAAATTGTTAACCTAAAGCTTAAGCCAAACAGCTGGTTTTGTTTGTAAAACAATCACAACTATTCAACATTAAAACTACTTATAAATACTTACATTATTTCAACGTTTCAAAATGGAACACACTACAAATATTATTTTTGGGAGAAGAGTCTAGATTCATAGAAATATGTCAAAACACACTTAATTTATTACATTTAATTGGAATCAAGTTCAGCTTAAAGTCACAAGTACTCAACTCTCCAAAGTTCACTCAACGAGATGAGTTTATTGGTGTAATATTTTCCATATTTCCTGTGTCGGTTTCCCTAAACATTAAATATTCTCCTTTGCAGTCCACAACAAGTGATTGTGGATTCTAACTTTAAGGAGGTTGCTTTGAACAAAATATTTTGTGATTTTTGCATTGTTTAAGCCAATGAGGTTATATTGTCCTTATTTTCTTTAACGCCTTTCCAAAAATTATCTGTATAAAACCTTCTTTGTGTTGCACATAAGGAAACTGCTCAATAAATATTTCTGGAATATGTGTGTGAACATATCTGTAGGGTATTTGAGATTCCCTAAGTCATCATGCCCTTTATTGAGATATGCTCTTTGAAAAATTTGATAATCATGCCTTGACTCCATGTTGGCATCACACTTTGTTAATGTATTCATGCAGAGTTTACAGTGAAATTTCCGTTCTATCTTATATGCAAGATAGCCATCAACATATTTAAAAGATCTAACGGTAAAACCAATAAGTATCTACTTTTAATTTGTGATGGTAAAAAACATTAAAATTGTATGTGTATAGTTTCATATTCATTTGTTCCTATTTAAAAAAACAACATTAATCTAATAACAAAATATGTTAGATAGTAAATAGGAAAGCATTTTGATATACCTATTGATTTTGTATCTCACGTATAAAAATAATATCTATGTAGCCAACCATTGGTTTATCGTGAAAGGTTACATCAATACTTTAATGGACTATACTAGCCTACAGCCGTATTTTATAAGTCACAATGCCACTTCATAGTTTATGATAATAAAAGGAAGTGTTTGTCTTGTGTGTTTGTGTGAGAAGCCAAGCCAAATCTACGTCACACAGAGATCTGACACTTCTAACATTGGTGGACAGAAGGTGGTCCAATTGCACCTCGAAGCAGGATTTCTAGATTTTCAATTATCTTTTTAATTATGATATTTTAAACAAATTTTTGCAGAGAATATTTTGTTTTAGAATTACGTTTCAGAGATACGGGCACCATGGGAGGAGGGGGAGGCGGGATGTCTCTATAATTCTTATGCCACAAGGAGTCACGGACAACGCCGCAGAATTGCTAGTAATTAATAAAAGAAAGCTTGATAACTTTTAAGGTAAATAGAGTGTAGGGTACTCGTATATAATATGTTGAATAATTGCTTCAATAAACTGTACATAATTTTATCTATACGTATGGGCCCAATATGATTAATTAAAATTTCTAACTGATTTAACTTTTATTAACAGAGAGAACCTCTTTCAAGGTCAAATGATAAGGCAGTATTCACAAACAAAAGGCCCGCGAGACATATCTGACTGGCCCGTTTGTCTGCAATATCTTTATATTACTATCCGGCCTGCATCCATGTACTCACACAAAATAATATGATTCAACTTCAGTGTTTACTACGTAGTTTTAAATAACAGAAACCCTTAGAACTATTTAAAACTATCCTATATTTTTGTTTTAATTTTAATTTACACCGGGAAATTACCAATTTTTAAATTATTTCAAGCATACATTCATCAAATAGTCATGTTTTGATAGGGCCACAATTATTTGGATTGTTTAAAGGGTTCTATATAAGATCACACATTTAAAACACACTTTATAATTAAAATTTAAACTATTCAACTGGTTAGAACGTTCACCCTCATTTTGATGAAAACCGTATTTAAAAATATCTAACCACTTCTTAAATAAATTTGGTATTTCTAAACATCTGCAATTCTTCTCAGTGCTCTTTAATAAATAATTACAGTTGACAGCCAGTCTCTTAGTTAGCAAAAAAAAAAAGGTATATCATGTTTTAAGTTTTTTTTGTAATGAGCAGTCAGAGTAAACTTATTTGTGTGGCAGGATTAGGGTACTTAGGACGAGGAACGTGGGGGGTTAGAGAAGGTGAAGGGTGCTACCTGATAGGTGATCGTAAGCCGACCGGAGCTCATATTATGTATCTGCCTTCAAGTACATTTGTATTTAAACTGAGTGGTTTAAAAAATGCTCACTTGATTGCGCTGTAGTCACTGGTGATCGCACCTAGCGATCCCAACGTTGAAGGAGTAAAGCCTCGAAAAGGAGTGCAACATTTTTAACGTAGTGGCTGTGGCTCTGTTCTTTCCTCCTCTGTGGCCTAGGGGCTGTGGGTCTGTTCTTTCCTTCTCTGTGACCTAGAGGCTGTGGCTCTGTTCTTTCCTTCTCTGTGACCTAGGAGCTGTGGCTCTGTTCTTTCCTTCTCTGTGACCTAGGAGCTGTGGCTCTGTTCTTTCCTTCTCTGTGACCTAGAGGCTGTGGCTCTGTTCTTTCCTTCTCTGTGTCCTAGGGGCTGTGGCTCTGTTCTTTCCTTCTCTGTGACCTAGGGGCTGTGGCTCTGTTCTTTCCTTCTCTGTGACCTAGGAGCTGTGGCTCTGTTCTTTCCTTCTCTGTGGCCTAGAGGCTGTGGCTCTGTTCTTTCCTTCTCTGTGGCCTAGAGGCTGTGGCTCTGTTCTTTCCTCCTCTAAGACCTAGGGGCAGTGGCTCTGTTCTTTCCTTCTCTGTGACCTAGGGGCTGTGGCTCTGTTCTTTCCTTCTCTGTGACCTAGGGGCTGTGGCTCTGTTCTTTCCTTCTCTGTGTCCTAGGGGCTGTGGGTCTGTTCTTTCCTTCTCTGTGACCTAGGGGCTGTGGCTCTGTTCTTTCCTTCTCTGACACCTATGGGCTGTGGCTCTGTTCTTTCCTTCTCTGTGACTTAGGGGCTGTGGCTCTGTTCTTTCCTTCTCTGTCACCTAGGGGCTGTGGCTCTGTTCTTTCCTTCTCTGTGACCTAGGGGCTGTGGCTCTGTTCTTTCCTTCTCTGTCACCTAGGGGCTGTGGCTCTGTTCTTTTCTTCTCTGTGTCCTAGGGGCTGTGGCTCTGTTCTTTCCTTCTCTGTGTCCTAGGGGCTGTGGGTCTGTTCTTTCCTTCTCTGTGACCTAGGGGCTGTGGCTCTGTTCTTTCCTTCTCTGACACCTAGGGGCTGTGGCTCTGTTCTTTCCTTCTCTGTGACTTAGGGGCTGTGGCTCTGTTCTTTCCTTCTCTGTCACCTAGGGGCTGTGGCTCTGTTCTTTCCTTCTCTGTGACCTAGGGGCTGTGGCTCTGTTCTTTCCTTCTCTGTCACCTAGGGGCTGTGGCTCTGTTCTTTCCTTCTCTGTGTCCTAGGGGCTGTGGCTCTGTTCTTTCCTTCTCTGTGTCCTAGGGGCTGTGGCTCTGTTCTTTCCTTTTCTGTGTCTTAGAGGCTGTGGCTCTGTTCTTTCCTTCTCATTGACCTAGGGGCTGTGGCTCTGTTCTTTCCTTCTCTGTGACCTAGGGGCAGTGGCTTTGTTCTTTCCTTCTTTGTGTCCTAGGGGCTGTGGCTCTGTTCTTTCCTTCTCTGTGGCCTAGGGGCTGTGGCTCTGTTCTTTCCTTCTCTGTGACCTAGAGGCTGTGGCTCTGTTCTTTCCTTCTCTGTGTCCTAGAGGCTGTGGCTCTGTTCATTCCTCCTCTGTGACCTAGGGGCTGTGGCTCTGTTCTTTCCTTCTATGTGGCCTAGGGGCTGTGGCTCTGTTCTTTCCTTCTCTGTGACCTAGGGCTGTGGCTCTGTTCTTTCCTTCTCTGTGTCCTAGGGGCTGTGGCTCTGTTCTTTCCTTCTCTGTGTCCTAGGGGCTGTGGCTCTGTTCTTTCCTTCTCTGTGACCTAGGGGCTGTGGCTCTGTTCTTTCCTCCTTTGTGACCTAGGGGCTGTGGCTCTGTCCTTTCCTTCTCTGTGACCTAGGGGCTGTGGCTCTGTTCTTTCCTTCTCTGTGTCCTAGGGGCTGTGGCCACTTCACAGGGTGCGGTGTAAAGAGAAAGCAATTCTCCTTACACGGGGTGCGGTGAGGATCACTTCACGGGGTGCGGTGAGGATCAATTTTAAACCTTATGGGAGAAAGTGAGCCAGAACTTTATTTCACCTTCTACTCCCTGCCCCTCAAACATCTCAAGGCAGCTGATTGAAATCTACAGATATATCGAATTTAAAGATATTTCTCTCTGAAGGATTTAATTTTGTAAATTAAAGAATAATCTGTCAAAATAACCATTTTGATCGAAAAACTAATAATGGCACTACATAATTAAAGTGGCGTTACCGCTTCTTTGGCTTTACATGACAGTTAGCAGAAGCTATCAGTAATGCCAATATTGTCTGAAAGTAACTTTTGTCAATATATTTGGAAATAATTATTATTTGCTAAGTATTACTATTATTACTATTATTATCACAAAAAATATTATCAATCACTTTTAACAATACTTCCCCAAGGATTACAGTTCCATAATCAAATTTAAGAAAAAAGAGTCTAGTAAATTCATTCAAGTTTTTCTTTTAACTCTTGTTGAAATTACACTTTAAATAGAGAGTGAAAATTTATATTTAATGGTATTATATTCAGTTATTAATATTTCCATAACTGGCCTCGTATATCTTTAACATAAATAAATGGTTTGTGATAATAAAGAGGAAAAAACATTCAAAATGTTTGTGAAATAATATAAAGTTTAAATTTTGTAAACACGAGTATTGATACCATTTGCCGCCCAACCGGCAACAGGGTCCCCTTTTTGTATGTCACCAACGAGCAGCGTAACTTCTATTTAGTGGTCATATTTGTTTGCAGGATCTAAGGCCATTTTTAACGTTTTCTTGCTTTTAATAACTAATTTGAATTAAACAACAAAATAAAACTTTAAGACTAAACAACCAACCAAATGGTTATTCTCATAACCAAAATCTAACAATTATTTTAAATAGACATCTAAGAGTGATTTATTGTATAAAATCCATTTAATAAATCCACGTGCGTGTGGAAGTGAACAAAATATTTTATAGTTGAGTATTTAGGCGTGTCTATGCTACCAATAGTTATTTTATTACAAATTTGAATAATAGAGTATCTTTATTTAATATTAATTCGGCTACTTAGTAATCCGTAGGTTCTTTTGTAAATATTAGTTCGGTGTGTGAGCGTGCTAACCTCGGAAAATAAACGTTTTTTTAGTGGCCTTAGAATAATGATTTATCTAATATAACATTAAATCGTGGGATAAAAACCAAAGCGAGTGTTTCTCAGTGATCGATATACATTATTAGAAAATTTAAGTGTATCAAGACTATTAAATAAATCTTTTAACCTCAATATTGTGTTGTGTAGGCCTCTAGGACAAACCTCCAGTTTTAGGATTTTTATAATATGAAAAAAAACTGTGAAGTGTAATAAAAAATACTTGCGAGTCTTTCTCCAGTGTTGATTAAATAAATACCAGGCTAAGACTTCAAGTTATAAGTTATTGTAATTTTATTAGATACTTTTAAGAGTAGTGAATCTAATCCCACACAGCGATGATGGTAAGTTTGTTTGTTTATTAATTGTGTTTTACAAATTTACTAATAGAACGGTAGGTCAAAACTTGCGTACAGCATAATTCTCAAGATTTCTTCATGGTTCATTAATTTAATTTTACGCTGTCCATGATTATGGTATTTTTATTCCAAAATATGCCGGAAGAATATAAATCAGCATCATTCTATTGGCTGATTATCACAAGGAGTAATGGGATTGCACCAAGATAAGGCTTAGATTTTATACATAACCTTAAAATTAAAATTTTAATATTCTTCAAAATCGTTGTAACAGGAACCTTTTCATTACTTAATTAAACATCATTGGGAGATTCTAACCCACTAATTCAATTTATTTCCTAATTTACAACACTGTTGATCTTTAAACTTTGTTTTTGTCCTTAATTTGTTGTATCCAAGTTTTGTAACTAAATTTTTATATGTTATATGTGTATTTCTGACTTGTCGCCAACCCATGTTTTAATTCAATGTTATATCAGTTTATTGAAAATTTTTATATAAGACATTTTATTGCTCAATAAAAGCAAAATAAAATCAATATTTTGAATATTAAAAGTCACTTAATTCATCTACCAATTTTAAAACTATCTAATTCATTAAATTGAAAATCTATACATTTTGTTATAGCTATTCCTGAGTTTTCTATTTAAGTCTTAACTTTAATTATTACGATTCCTTACTTTAAACTACTTTTGAATGTTTTCTTAAATGTTGTAATAGTGTTGAAAATGTTTTATTTTCTATGTGTAATACTACACCTTTAGATTTTTCACATTTATAATGTTATTAATAATACTATTAACAAATAATTTTTGTAAAATAAAAGTTCAAATTTATTAAAAATTATTAATTTATAATAATAAAAACTAATATGGAATTATATGATAAATTAACAAAAATTATTTTGGAAAAAATTAATTATTAATACTAGGCCTAACATCAACATATCAAGATCAACAATAAATAAAAAATAAATAAAACAGTCATATATATGTTTCTTGTATAGAAATTAGATTTTGACTGTCAGAAGTGCCAGCTGCTAAACACATGTTTTTGCAGATCATATGGTTCGGCGTAGGGATACATAATTTGGTCTAGTAGCTTTACAAAGCTGTCAGCTGTCAACTGTGAGCTGTCAGTCAGCACCAAAGAAGCCATGGGGCTACTTTATTTGCATCTTATATTCAGGGCGTTCATTTGAAAACTTTTTCCCAATGCATATGGAAGCTATCACGGAAAATGATCCTGACAAATTTCTGAATCACTGAAACCGGGCGCGGTATGTTTGCACTATTTATAGCAAAACATTATTTTGTTCAAAATAAATCGAATATTGCTCCAGTATAAAAATAGAGCTTAAATTTCTTCACATAGTGGGTGACCTCAACAACTGTTGTTGAATATCGTTCAAGAGTGAAAACGTTTCCTCTCCATTTAAAAAGTGTACCATCTAATACCGCTATGCTCATGACAGATACTAAACAACTGTTGAGGTCATCGTATGAAGAAAATTAAACTCTACGTTTGTATGGAGACATTATTTGAATTATTTTAACAAAAAAAGTTTTTATATAAAAACTGCAAAAACACAGACATTTTCTTTCGTTACAGTCACGGCATCAGCACACTTGAACAGATGATTAAATAAGTCATAGCGTGCTTGAACACATGCTTAGATAACTGTGATAATTGTGACCTGCTTCGATGGCTGCATGGTCTTGGAAAAGTACTAATTGTAGTAAAATTGATGTTCCTAGATGAGAAACGAAATGTTTTGACTTGCGTCTGAAAAACCCATGACAGCTCCAACTTATGTTCATGTTTACTATCTTCCTTACATCCACTGTATTATATTGACGTATCAAAGATAGTATATTTAGTAGGGAAGTTCTATTTATATGTGAACAAACATGTTTCAATTACTGCTTCTTATTTCATTCACAGTTAAATATCTGCTCTCGTTTTTATATAACTTGACAGAAACTAGCCGATTGTGATGTCTAGACTCGTGGATTGATTTGTGGCCCACGGGCACTTAAGTTGGAAACGCCTGGACTAAGGCGTCACTCTAGCAATATAATAAACTGACAATGACAGGGTTAGGTTTGCTGAGGCTGGTTTTTATAAATGGTTTTACATTATCACTCCACGAAAATGCGAGTAAATTTTATTTTAATTCAACCTTCCTAATCCCTAATTCATCAGCTTAATTAACACACATGTGTATAGCCTGAACAGGTAGTAAGACACGGTGCTAAAACAAGCTGTGGCTCAACATACCTTCACTATGCCATGTTGTGTCTTACTATAAGCTTTGATATTCCTAAACATAAGATTTGAATTACTTACCTGACCGTGCGCAATTTATGTGACATGGCATCCAAGTCAAAATGTATTATAGTGATGGTATATGTAAGTTGTCTATTTTCAGCACATGTTCCTCACCAAATATTAATTTAATAATGTATTATATTGAATGTTAACCATTAATTGATGGGTAATTAGCCAGTCAAGAATTGTAATAGCTTTCATTTGATCTCAGACCCATTGTCTTTACAAAACTTGTCAGAGTAAGATCAGATAAATTGAAAGTCCTGTAATAACGGAAGTCGAGCACTAGGTCCTATCTGACACAACCTTATCTCCTTAACGTAGATTGACATATTTAAACCTAACGGGAGATCTTTGTCTTTCATTCATCAATACGTATTGGAAGGGACTAAAAGTAGCAACTAGGTCTCTCCTGTGTAAATGTAGGTGTAGGTTTCTGAAACAGAAATAAATATAGTTTGTGACCTTGCACTAACAACACAGATATCTTAGTAGGGATCAATCAGGAACTTGGATGTAACGAAAGCTGAACGAACACTGTTATTATCATATTGTCAAGTAGACCATCACTTTGAGTGGAAAGGAAGACTGACTGTATGTAGTTTTATTCAGTACCTTCCAATACAAAATCCTACTCAGCTCACCCAATCTCCCGATCACCATCAGTCCAGTATGTTGTGAGAGTGATGCCTTTGACCAGGGGGTTGGTGGCTGTGTTTCAGGGGGTCAGTGAACCACGAAAAATAAACAACACACAATCACAGTAGCTACCACGTAATCACATCCAGAATAGTTTGCCACTAACAAGAGTTACTACAAACCTACCTTGCAATCATTGATATCACACAGTTTGCTAACAACCATACATACAGCTTTGCAAAAGAAGGATTTATTTGTGCTATGGGAGCTCTGCCTAAGTTTGTTGCTACCCATTTGTGTGAAGAAAGATTCTCAGCCCTTGTCACTATCAAAAATAAAACTGAAAATAAGTTGGATGTCGAAGATGATATGAGCATTGCACTCTCAAAGACTACTCCTCAAGTTCAACTTCCTATTCAAGCAAATAAACAACACTCTTCTCAATGAATTTTACTTTTGGACATAATTGAAGTTAATTTTTTAGTTGCACAATTTGGAATTATTTCCCATTCACTCAAAATTTAACCCTTAATGTTTGGATGAAAAGTGAAACACATGATTTTATTGTAAATATTGTCTCATATTATGTCCATGTGAAAGTAATCGGATTTCACAGAATTTAGCTAACTTGTATAAAAATATCGTGAGTGTACACGTGCCCTTTTATGGTCTTTGTAAAATTATTCCGTGAGCTGGGTCACATTATATTTGCCCCTGGTAGCCAAAAGTTTACCGTTATATAAGTAATCAAAATATACCAGTCTTAAATAATATATGAGTGGGGGCACGATGTATGACGTTATCAATATGGCAGCATTCTTTCAGCTCTCAATTGATATAAACAGTCAAAACGTCCTACTCGTTAGTTATAGAGGAGTGATTTTTAAAAATGGTAGATAACAAACAAACTGGTAAATATTATTGGTTCATAAAAATTTTCTATGAAATCTATAATTTTTTAACCATAGCATGTTAAACTCTAAACTAGATTTTAAGTTAATTTATCAAAATATTTGTCTATCAACAAAATAATAACATTATAATAACAAACTTAAGCAAACTAGTTAGTAGAAATCATTAGGTCTCCGTTGGTAACCTGATATCATTATTTATATGAAGTCTACAGGTTTCTGCAGCTAAATTGGACTATAAGCTTCACGTGCAATTGGAGAGAAAGTTGCAGTCGAAGATAAATTAAATGCGCTCCATTGGATTCGTGGGGAGATAAGTCAGTTTTTGTGTTATGGAGATCGGGGTTTGAATTCTTGCTGAATGTAATTCAGTAATCTTTTCTCAATTATTTTCTACTCTCATTCTACGCCGAGAATGGGAAACTTACGGCTTGTAGGCTGAATACCGCCAGTGTGTTTAATCTGGACCGTGAGATAAATAATTTAAATGTGTTGCGTTGTGATGAGGGATTTTTTAGACACAACAAAACCATATTTTTTAAAACCATGCTTTAATCAATGATTCCAAGCTTGGTAAGTTCTGCTCAAACTTATAAGACAATGTTTACATCCTAATATTCATTCTAGCAAGTGTTTTAAAACTTGAAACTTAGGAGAAGTGATCCCGACTTACTGATGAGTAGCCGTGTTCTACCTTGAGAATCACTTCCTCTCAGTTTCAATCATCTCACACTCCTTATATTCATCTTTTGAGAGAACATACAAACATGATAGGCCACTATGGTATTTACGATTGTTTTACATTTTCTATGCATTCAAACTTATTAATTTCAGTCTATTACGTGTGTTTATCATTTTTACTTTCTCGCTATCTTACAGGTAGAGAAAGTATTGTGATCGTAAAAAAAATCGAACTCGAGATTTTGATGAATCTCGAAGTTTCATGACCCCCCGAATCCGAGAAAGCGGTTTTTGAATTTCCGTCTGTCTGTCTATCCATCTATCTGTCTGTATCCCCAATTAGAGTATAAACTATTTTACCGATCTGGCTAAAACTTGGTATCTAGGGTTCACATAGGGTTGCCCCGAGGGTATTTTGGAATTGGATATCCAACCCTAAAATTGAGGGTAGTTTACTGAAAGGCAAAATAAGAAAAGTTGATTTTCTCAAAATCGGCAATAACGATTTGGATTAGATTTCATTTATAAATATTTATAGATATTCAAAACAAAATGGCTACTCTCAATATTTAGGCAAAATTACTTTAAGGGCTCCGGTCTGATGCATAAATTAACTTTTTTTTATAATATCTCCTAAGCTATCTGAGATATGAAATAACTTATCATTACAAATATGTAGGTCTATTTATAATATAAGCCTAAATATTTTATTTTAAACATATTTGAAATAAAACCAATAACTTTCAAGGTATACCCAAATATATATATTTTTTTACTTTTCGAATACAAGAGGTAAAGTATTGCGACCGTAAAAATAAATAAATAATCTTACTTGAAATGTTGATGGATGGCAAAGTCTAATGATCCCCTGAACCATAAAAAGTGGTCTTTTTTATTCCGTCGGTCTGTGTGTCTGTTTTAATTTAAAATTAAAAGTAGTTTAATAAAGGGCGAAAAGAGATAAAATATATTTTCTCAAAAACGGCTCTAACAATTTTGATTAAAATTTGTAAAAAGGTGTTGATTAAGATTATAAATAAATTGGCTATTTTCATTTTCCCATGAAAATGACTTTAAGGGTATTTTACAGAAACTGAAACTTCCATATCTCCTCAGCGCTTTGAAATACTGATTAGCTTATAGTTGCAAAATGGTTGTATTAATAAAATGAAACCTTTTATATGAAATAAATTTTTATAAAACCAACAGTTTCTGAGATATTGGCAAATATTTTAATACAATTTTGTGATAATTAGTTGTAAAGAGATACTACTTAAATTTTGACGCAATAATTCTATAATGCCATTGAGTAATTAAATATAAGTAAGTCTCTAAAAGTTTATGTTGTTTTTCCTTAAACTTCTTAAGAGAAATGTTTGTACAACAATGATCTATCTCCATTTTAGACTTAATAGTCCATATTTACATTTTTTATTGGTAAAAATGTATAAATGAGTAATTTAATAGCAATGTGATGGCGTGAAGATTTGAAACACATAATAAAATGTCGAGAATTTTAACTGGAAACTGAAATTTTAATACGAAGGTTTGACCAAATATTCATCTTTTTTTTATCGGTCCAAACATACAAATGAGGACATTAATTCTTTAAAAATAATATGATAAAATTTTAAACCAGGACTCAAAAAATGTTTTACATAAGTATAGTGCAATGTTTGCTCGGGTTTGCTAGTCTATATTATTTCGTTTCACATAATATAGTACGAGTTTTGAGTAAATATATCAATTTTTAAACATTAGAGCGAGAATTTCCATGCGGAGTTCTGAACCATTTATTTAAATGAGTTTTGAAAAAAAAAAAAATTAACAAAGTTATTTAACCCACCATATTCTTTAAATCTCTTACCCCTTTAAGTAAATTTGCACATCCTTGATATAACCTAATGTAATGGTGACATCCTAAACCATTTTACTACCAAAATAGTAAAGAGATAATCTGTAGCAATTAGTAATTAGTATTTCTTTGAAAATATCATTGTTGGGAATTACGCTTTGTGCTACAATGTTATTATAACTAATTAATTATTGATCATATCTACTTAAATATATTCATGGAACTATAAAATTGACAGGAATATGGGCTGGGTATCACTTGTATAACTAAAGATAATAATGAAAGAAGAAAATGACGAGAAAAAATAATCAATCCACACCTGATACGTGGACATTATAGATACAAAGCCAATATATCACAAGATAACACATTTGGGAATGAATGTATCCTGCAAGGCAGTCATTGGTGTTATCTATTTCTCAGCACCACGTCTTACTACCCCTTCGCAACTCATAAGCTTATGTACTAATTGCGCTAATGGTTTTAGTGATTAGGAAGGCTATATTTATAGGTAGTGTACCCA
>JBCFYV010000003.1:4814367-4821867 GCA_039000515.1 Timema cristinae
AGGGGGTAAAATTTTTTTTTGGGATTTTAATGGGGTTCCCCCGGGGGGGGATTTTGGTAATTAATCCCCAACCTGATATTAAAATAATAATTTACTTAAGGGGATAAAATGGAAACAATAGTTTTTCTCAAAATATGGTAAAATGTTTTGATTAAATTTGGTAACCAGACACTTTTTAACTTTAAAAAACAAAAGGGCAACTACATTTTCCCTTGAAAATAAATTTGTGGCCTTTCTAATACTAGTCAAAACAAGAATCTTTCATTTAAATATAATTTCATGAAAGGATTAGTTTCTAACTTATAGGCAAATTTATTTTATTTATCAAGGTTGTTGATTATTATAATCTGAGTTGGACAGAGACGTTTTGCAATGTTTCTGTAAGACTGTATATTTTTTAATTTATGCACTCTGGACAATGCATATTATTTGGTTTCACAAATTTCACGAGTTTTTAGTAATTTTCTCTATTTCAGGGTAAGAGAGAAAGAAGGTCTGTGTGGTGCACCGTACCATTTGTTTTGTGAAAGCCCCGCAACGCGTCTAAATACCCGATTTATAGAGGAAGGAACATCTTTTTGATTGTAACAAAACTTACTAAAACAATCTCCACATATTTATACGTCAATTAAAGTGATTTCAAGATTTCAACATTGACAGAAAATAAACATAACCTGTACAACAATATAAATAATTTAGTGTAATGTTATCAATGTTGATCGCAAATAAGTTAATGTGTTTGTACTTTCCAAGCCTTTATTTCTACCAAAGTTATATCACACAAATTAGGGGTAAATTTTGTTTTAAAAAAAAACCCAAATAATTTTGACAAACTAAAAGACACATGCAAAATTGTGGCCACTAGTAGAATAAAATATATTTTGAGTTACAAAACAATAATTTTTCGTGTCTCTTCGATGAGGAAGGTAGAATTTATATGAGGTGTACCCTCATTTGTCTTAGAATGTTGTAAAGTCATTAAGGCAAAACTGTCTTTAATACACACAGTTAGGACTAGAACCCTTAACCCCATTTACCAGTAAACTAGACCAGATGATGCTGAAACTTCAGTTTATGTGATCAACGATTTGGGTAAAAATTTATCTAAACCATATTGAATGCATTGCTGTTGTTCAATGGTTTAGCAATGCCTAAATACTAGATAATGCCTAATATTAAATATAGTTATTGTGGACGTACATCCATTTTGTCAGCAACTTGCTCAATCGAAGCTTAGGTTCAAAGTTTATTTTAGGAAGTGTGCGACTCTAGGTAAATATGTTTTCCAAACCTTCATACATTACGAGTTACTGACTGTTAGAAGTAGAACTAACAACAAATAAAATAAAAGTGGCATTGCCATGAAATATTGCGACAGTAGGAGCACCGACTAGATTTAAAGCTTCAATGACGTTGAGGTCCAGGTTTCAATGCCAGAATGGTGTACTAAAAGTGTTAATTTTATAAATGGTTTTCTGTTTTCCTTCTATACAAATGCGAATACAGTTCCTTTAAATTTTACCTTATTCACCTTCAGGGAAAAATAAAATACTTACAGCACGGGCACGTGGTAAAATGTTGAGCAAAAAATAAATAAATATTGGTGAAATATAAAACATCCCTTTCAAATGTGAATGGCAAGGATTATTTATCTATCTATCACTGCATCTTACTACCCTTTCGGGTTATACGCCTAAGTACTAATTACCTTAATGTGCTAGGATTTCGGAAGGTTGAAAATAGAGTTAGTGGACCCCCATTTGTGTGGATGGAGAGAGGAAAATAATTTAGTCAAAACCACCCCAGTTCACCTGAGTGAGATTCAAAGCGCTATCTTCCCGTCTTCAGCAGTATAGCTCAACACGAAACCAGTGCGTTAGCTATCCACGCCACCGAGGTGGGTGAATGGCTAGGAGGAAATATAATGTTGTATTAGTAGTTTAATGATTTAAGGCATCGATTTCAAAATAGACTGGGTTGCTGACAAGGAGGTCAGGGTTTTGGTCCTGGTTGTCTGTACTAAAGTTGGCTTTTCCTAAATGGTTTTCAACTCTCCCTCAATACAGATTTGGTACATTTCCTCTAGTTTCTTCCTTCCTCGTTCATAGCCCATTTAGACTATTTATGCACCTAGCCCTAAAAAGTAGTCAGGTACAGAAAATAAGTAAAAACAGTATTTCTAGCATTTAATTTTAAGGATTTTTTTGGCCCTTAATCACCTAAGAATTGGTATCTAACTTAAAATATACTTTTTAATATTTTAGGCGAGAACTAACTTTAAAATCCAAAATTGAAACAATTTGTTAAGCCTATAATACTCTAGCTTTGATATAAATTACATAATATTTAACATCCGTGAGCTTAATAAATGGTACGGCGCACCGCACTCACTTTTACTAAATACTTTGTGAAATTAAACAATAGATGTACACAAGTTGTATAAACACTACACCAAATATCATAAGTGAAATAATATACACTACTACTTACTCTGTGGCACTAGGAACTAGGAGCACTGGTACAAAAGTATTGAGAAAAGAGAAATATCTTTGTCAACCAAAGAGCGCAAGAATAAAATTCATTTTCAGATCTGAATTAAAAAGTAAATATTATATTTGCTTATAGCTTGGAAATTATTGGTTTTATAAAAATATATTTCAAATAAAAGTTTTTATCCTTATTAGTATCAAAACTTTCCAACGATAAGATGTTATTTTGTATCTCAAGTATTTGCGGAGAAATGATGGGAATTGGAAAAATCTCCCCTTTGTAGAGTACCCTCAAAGTCATGTTCATGAGAAAATAAGAACTGACATATTGTTTATAGTGATGCACACTGACTAGATATACAATTAATTCAATATGTTTTGAGGAAATTTCGATAAAATGTAAAATTCCGCACTCTTAAATTTATTTTCTTAGAAAAACTATTATTGGAGTTTTGTTTGTAATATTAAACATAGCCTAGATAAAAAGTTTAATCAAAATCCTTAAAATAAATTTTTAGAATGTCGATTTGATCTATTTTTAACCTTCAGTAAAATACCTTTATTTTAGGGTTGGATATAAAATTCCAAAAACCATTCGGGTGAGCCTTATAAAACCTTAGAACCAAAGCGTTAGCCCAATCTTGAAATTAATGGTTTCGGTTCTAGGCTGAGATACAGACAGACAGACAGACAGACGGAAACACTAAAAACACGTCAACACTTATGAAAATCTCGTATCCAATTTATTTGACAATCATAATATTTCTCTTTCCAAGTGTTCAAGAGAATTAAAAATAAAAGTGTGTTATCTTAATAGTTTAGTTATTATAATTATTGGTGTTTAGAGGTGCATTAATGCTAAGGTTATTTGTGTTTGTTGTAACATTTACAAGCTGATCGTACGGATAGTGTAGCAAGCCCGTCTTGAAAGGCCAAGGTTCAATACCAACCAGCCGCCAAACGCTATAGGTCAAATTATATCAAAATAAAAACTATAGATCTAGCTATAGATAATGAAAAATGTTACATCAGGACTAAATTACGTTAGGCTTTTTCATTATTTTCAACTATCCTTTCTCCTGCATAAGAGAGGTTAAGATTTTCCCTCACTCTACCCCCCCCCCCCCCCTCGCCACCCATCCCCTACATTTAATGGTTTTTATTAGGATTTTGTAAATTATATTATTGAATCTCTTAGGCATTATTATACATAAGGTTGTTAGCAAAGTTAGTGATATGACATTTTATAATACTTTAATTGCATTAACCTAATTATATGAAATATATTAGTAAAATTTTGTTAGTTACTATATATATTTCCTGTCCTGTCTTACCACAAACATTGATTAAAAGAAGTTAAGGCGTACGTAGAGATGGATTCTGACCCTCCCCCTTACCCCTAAGAAAAATAAGAACATTCTGGACCCCTCCTCCCCAAATAAATCCTTGCGTAATTTAAGGACGGCCCCTAAGCAAGCTGTTAACACACTTACTTAATAAATTACAGGTCCTCGTTTCAATTCCAGGCATACCCAAAAACTTTATCTTTTATGGAGTGACAGTTTTTTTGTTTCTTTCTTGCGTATGTTAGTACTGATCAAGAGGTACATGACATCTAGTTCTGTCCCCTGTATGTAGACTACTCGCCACCCTGGTGGCACAGAACGTTACCCAGGGTGCACCACAGGTGGCTGTCTACACGTACCGGTAGTGAGATGGTGTGATGATAGAGAATAATACGGTGGTGTGGGCCAGTGGGAATTATAAACCTAACCTAACTATAATTTACCAATCCCTGGTAACTGTTGGGATAATTCCTCTTAGGACAGAAATATCCAAGGTACTAACCGGGAATCGAACCGGGACCCCGCGTTCGTAGCCAGGTGTACTGCCCACTATACCAGGGGCCAGATAACTGACAGGTGAGGGGAAGGGGCTGAGCCTGATCTTCCCATCTCTGGTAAGCCAGTCTAAATGAGATTGACAACTAGCCCGCATGGGCATCTGCTTGTTAAATACAAATGATAACATAATTATGGTAATAGTAATTAATAACATAATTAATTTAAAGCAAATAACTTCTAGATGTGGCACGTGCACCAGAGGATGCATGGTCCGGTTCATCAGACTAACAATACACAGCATCTCTGGTGATGTTTATGTAAAGATTCGAATCTCATTTGGATGTACTGGAGACGGTATTTTCTACATATGATTCTCACAGTAGTTTTTCCATCATCTTCCCAACTCCTAAAATTATATCATTAATCAGCTTTGTGTTTAACTCACCGATGTGAAACTAAATAAAAACAACTTCTGTAGTTTGATCGCCATTAGAAGATCATCACTTTGTGTTATCTATTATAATTGCTACCCACCCCGCACGTGTGTTTTAAGGTGGGGATGTAGGGAACGCAAGAAAATGTTAGTGGTTTTGACGTTTTATAGAAAAACAAATCGTTGTTGGCCAACATAAATAACATTTTGATTCAGAAGAAACATGTAGTTTAATTTACTTCGCATTGTTACTTCAACAGTAATTGTTGAATATCTGCCATGAGCATAACGGCATTGGATGACAAACTTTTAAACTTAAGAAACTGAGTTGTCATTAAATTCCAGGACACCTTAGCAGATATTAAAGAACTGATGTTGTCACCATGTAAGGAAAATTAAACTATGTGCGTGTATAGAAGTATTACTTGATTTATTTTAACCAGAAAAATGTTTTATATTAAAAACTTAAATAGCACTGAACTTTTATCGTGTTCCCTAAAGCCCCACCTTAAATAAGTAAACTTTTCTGTCTTTGGACTGGAGTGATGTAAGTGACAACTCAACATAGTATGTTTTTACAAGTGTATTTATGGTCGGGACTATAAAGCTCACTCGAATGACAACAGTTCTTAGCTACATGGAGATTGACAAACACGGAGTGAACTCTTTGTCATTCGAATGAGTTTCAATGTCTCGCTCCTAAAATCCACTTCTCCTGGTAGGCACGTTGACTAACTGTCAGGACCATTGAGTTTGGTTTTACAGTGACGTAAAAGGTCAGATTTTGAATACCAACTGATTTCCCTGTGGTGTTTCCCCTTTGTCACAATGTAAATGTGGGTACATTTACTATAAATAATACCTTCACTCACACTACTCCTATAGTGCAAACATGCAGATGGTATAAATGGGTAGTAAGATGCAGTGAAAAAAAGTTTATATTTGGTATCGTTGGGGAAGAAAAATGCTCTTTTAACAAGGACTGAAATATTAATCAACTCTATTGAACGAAAACAATGAGAATATGTAAGCGATTTTAATGACCGAATTTTCTTCAAATGGACTAATCATTAGACTTATTCATGGGTACACTCAAATACCTCTAAATTAGTTTTTCCTTTTGACGTTGATAAAGAAAACCCACTCGAGAAACTCGAGAAATATCTCAGGAGTCGGGAATACAGGGACAGTTTTGTCTGTTGACTGTGAACTTTGACCTCCTTAAGTCTCTGTGGCTAGTAATTTTTCAACGTGGTACACTACGGTCGGTAAAGGTCCTTGCTCCCAAACCCCCTAACGCACGAGCATAAACTATTCACTCACTTTCTCCTGTTGGCCCAGTGTCCGTGTTACTGACCACTGATCACATGGTTACGTTCTCCTAATGTTCTACAACCCACCACTCTCTGTACCATTACACAACCCTCCACTCTGTAGAACTACACACTTCTACCCACCATGTACCATCACACACTTCTCCCCATTAACTGTACACATATGGTGCATCATCATTTCCACACATATGGAGATGGTATGTTGACTGAAGAACGGAATGGAAAGTTTTGCAGATAAGTTTTTGAACCTTGTAATAATTTACTCCCTCAGAGATAATAGTTGGAAAATATGCCTTTGGTTTTTGTAACCTTTCCCAAATTCTTAAATTGACCCAATACTATCGCATTATTCAAAATTAAAAAGTTTCCACTTCAGTTTAATTTTTTTTTTATCGACGCTAACACCAGCTAGGTGACCTGGTGGTCTAGGGGTAAGGTGTCAGACTTCTGTGCTGGCGGCCGGGGTTCAATCCTCGGTCCCGGCACAGATTTATCTGATTACCAAACCCTTCCTTCACCTCTGACAAGACATCTTGTAAATGTTGGGAATGCCAGGCCTCCACCGTGGTTCGGATTCCACGTTAAACTGTAGGTCCTTCATTTCATCTCACAATCACCCTACCATTACACATTAGCGTAGGTGCGTATAACCCGAACGGGTAGTAAGACGTGGTGCTAATAATAATAATAATAATAATAATAATAATAATAATAATAATAATAATAATAAATAACACCAGCTACAATACTAACCAATCATACATTAACAATGGTTCGAGCTCTCTTCTCACACTCGTACACACTACTAGGTATCCTCATCGGTGGTCACGTGATCTAACTCGTGTTGGAAGGGATTGTCTTGGAGATTGGGGTTAGCATCTTTGTTAAGTGTATTGAGAATGGTTCTTCCTAAATGCTTTTACATTATTCCTCTAAACAAAATGTGGTGTATTTCCTCTCAAACCATATCATCTCTATTTGAATATTTTTACGAGTGTTTTCTTATGACCAGGACAGATTGTGAGAGGAGCCGGACAAAGAATCCTAGAAGAGGGATGTATTTTTAAAGGTTACGATTCTAATATAAATATGTAACATATCTGGTCTATAGAAGTTCGTAGGAGCCCGATGCTAGTTGCATACTCAACAACTATTCATTTGTATAATGTCTTAACGATAAGGAACACTGAATGTAGAGGATGTTTACCCACATTGGCAGGGAGAGGGTGTTGAGACCCATTTATTTTGAAATAAAACTCTGTATACCTGGCAGAGGATTAAACCCGTACCGCCCATCACTGTCAGACAAGACCAGATGAGATTGACGCCTTGGTATGAGGGTATGTAAACCTCCTTTGGACCGTTCTCATCAGTAGCCCTAGACCATAAGGCGCTTGAGA
>JBCFYV010000003.1:4826867-4854570 GCA_039000515.1 Timema cristinae
CTCGACAACAAGGACCCCAGAGAAGGACTCCCCAAAGAGCACAAAGTATTACTCTTCATCTTGACTCGACAATAAGGACCCAGAGAAGGACTCCCAAAAGAGCACAAAGTATTACTCTTCATCTTGACTCGACAATAAGGACCCCAAAGAAAGGCTCCCCAAAGAGCACAAAGTATCACTCTTCATCTTGACTCGACAACAAGAACACCCAGAGAAGGACTCCCCAAAGAGCACAAAGTATTACTCTTCATCTTGACTAGACAATAAGGACCCCAGAGAAGGACTCCCCAAAGAGCACAAAGTATTACTCTTCATCTTGACTCGACAACAAGAACAACCAGAGAAGGACTCCCCAAAGAGCACAAAGTATTACTCTTCATCTTGACTCGACAATAAGGACCCCAGAGAAGGACTCCCCAAAGAGCACAAAGTATCACTCTTCAACTTGACTTGACAACAAGAACACCCAGAGAAGGACTCCCCAAAGAGCACAAAGTATTACTCTTCATCTTGACTCGACAATAAGGACCCAGAGAAGGACTCCCCAAAGAGCACAAAGTATTACTCTTCATCTTGACTCGACAACAAGAACAACCAGAGAAGGACTCCCCAAAGAGCACAAAGTATTACTCTTCATCTTGACTCGACAATAAGGACCCCAGAGAAGGACTCCCCAAAGAGCACAAAGTATTACTCTTCATTTTGACTCGACAACAAGAACAACCAGAGAAGGACTCCCCAAAGAGCATAAAGTATTACTCTTCATCTTAACTCGACAATAAGGACCCCAGAGAAGGACTCCCAAAGAGCACAAAGTATCTCTCTTCAACTTGACTTGACAACAAGAACACCCAGAGAAGGACTCCCCAAAGAGCACAAAGTATTACTCTTCAACTTGACTTGACAACAAGAACACCAGAGAAGGACTCCCCAAAGAGCACAAAGTATTACTCTTCATCTTGACTAGACAATAAGGACCCCAGAGAAGGACTCCCCAAAGAGCACAAAGTATTACTCTTCATCTTGACTCGACAACAAGAACAACCAGAGAAGGACTCCCCAAAGAGCACAAAGTATTACTCTTCATCTTGACTCGACAACAAGAACAACCAGAGAAGGACTCCCCAAAGAGCACAAAGTATTACTCTTCATCTTTACTCGACAATAAGGACCCCAGAGAAGGACTCCCCAAAGAGCACAAAGTATCACTCTTCAACTTGACTTGACAACAAGAACAACCAGAGAAGGACTCCCCAAAGAGCATAAAGTATTACTCTTCATCTTAACTCGACAATAAGGACCCCAGAGAAGGACTCCCCAAAGAGCACAAAGTATCTCTCTTCAACTTGACTTGACAACAAGAACACCCAGAGAAGGACTCCCCAAAGAGCACAAAGTATTACTCTTCAACTTGACTTGACAACAAGAACACCCAGAGAAGGACTCCCCAAAGAGCACAAAGTATTACTCTTCATCCTGACTCGACAACAAGAACACCCAGAGAAGGACTCCCAAAGAGCACAAAGTATCACTCTTCAACTTGACTTGACAACAAGAATACCAGAGAAGGACTCCCCAAAGAGCACAAAGTATCACTCTTCATCTTGACTCGACAACAAGAACACCCAGAGAAGGACTCCCCAAAGAGCACAAAGTATTACTCTTCATCTTGACTCGACAACAAGAACACCCAGAGAAGGACTCCCAAAGAGCACCAAGTATCACTCTTCAACTTGACTTGACAACAAGAACACCCAGAGAAGGACTCCCCAAAGAGCACAAAGTATCACTCTAGAACTTGACTTGACAACAAGAACAACCAGAGAAGGACTCCCAAAGAGCACAAAGTATCACTCTTCAACTTGACTTGACAACGAGGGATATCACCAGCAAAACACAATACAACAACTAGTATCGAAAGAAAGTATCGATAATAAACTCATTAAAAATATCAGAAACAATATCGATACCATTATTGTATCGAAAGATAAGTATCGAAAACAGTAGGTAGTGGTATCAAAATTTTAATCTAGATTTCTTTATTTAGTAATAATTTCAAATTTAGCATCATAATAATTATGTATCAGTCAAAGTATCGATAAAAAACTTTTGAGTCAAATATACTACTATAAAAAGGAAAATATCGATATTAGTAAAGTGTTGATACTTTTTTCACATCCTTATTCACAGGGTGAACTCAAGGCTTCAGCAAGAAGAATGAGGGCTTGGGGGAGGCTTTGGTGTTTATCCCGCTCCCCTTCCCTTCAGCAAGAAGAGTGAGGGCTTGGGGGAGGCTTTGGTGTTCACCCCGCTCCCCTTCCCTTCAACAAGAAGAGTGAGGGCGTGGGGGAGGCTTTGGTGTTCACCCCGCTCCCCTTCCCTCAGCAAGAAGAGTGAGGGCGCGGAGGATGCTTTGGTGTTTACCCCACTCCCCTACCCCTCAACAAGAAGAATGAGGGCGTGGGGGAGGCTTTGGTGTTATCCCGCTCCCCTTCCCTTCAGCAAGAAGAGTGAGGGCTTGGGGGAGGCTTTGGTGTCACCCCGCTCCCTTCCCTCAGCAAGAAGAGTGAGGCGTGGAGGATGCTTTGGTGTTACCCCCTCCCCTACCCCTCAACAAGAAGATGAGGGCGTGGGGAGGCTTTGTTGTTTACCCCGTTCCCCTTCCCTCAGCAAGAAGAGTGAGGGCGTGGAGGATGCTTTGGTGTTTACCCCACTCTTCCCTTCCAACAAGAAGAGTGAGGGCGTGGGGGAGGCTTTGTTGTTTACCCCGTTCACCTTCCCCTCAGCAAGAAGAGTGAGGGAGTAGGGAGGCTTTGGTGTTCACCCCGCTCCCCTTCCCCTCAGCAAGAAGAGTGAGGGTGTGGGAGGCTTTGGTGTTCAACCCGCTCCCCTTCCCCTCAACAAGAAGAGTGAGGGCGTGGGGGAGGCTTGTTGTTTACCCCACTCCCCTTCCCTCAGCAAGAAGAGTGAGGGCGTGGGGAGGCTTTGTGTTTACCCCACTCCCCTTCCCTCAGCAAGAAGAGTGAGGGAGTAGGGAGGCTTTGGTGTTTACCCCACTCCCTTCCCCTCAGCAAGAAGAGTGAGGGCTTGGGGGAGGCTTTGGTGTTCACCCCCTCCCCTTCCCTTCAACAAGAAGAGTGAGGGCGTGGGGGAGGCTTTGGTGTTCACCCCGCTCCCCTTCCCTCAGCAAGAAGAGTGAGGGTGTGGGGAGGCTTTGATGTTCACCCCGCTCCCCTTCCCTCAGCAAGAAGAGTGAGGGCGTGGGGAGGCTTTGGTGTTCACCCCAGCTCCCCTTCCCTTCAACAAGAAGAGTGAGGGCATGGGGGAGGCTTTGGTGTTTATCCCGCTCCCCTTCCCCTCAGCAAGAAGAGTGAGGGTATGGGGGAGGCTTTGGTGTTACCACCCCGCTCCCCTTCCCCTCAGCAAGAAGAGTGAGGGCGTGGGGGATGGCTTTGGTGTTTATCCCGCTCCCCTTCCCCTCAGCAAGAAGAGTGAAGGCATGGGGAGGCTTTGTGTTCACCCCGTCCCCTTCCCCTCATCAAGAAGAGTGAAGGCTGGGGATGCTTTGGTGTTTACCCACTCCCCTTCCCCTCAGCAAGAAGAGTGAGGGCGTGGGGAGGCTTTGGTGTTTATCCCGCTCCCTTCCCCTCAGCAAGAAGAGTGAGGGTATGGGGAGGCTTTGGTGTTATCCTGCTCCCCTTCCCCTCAGCAAGAAGAGTGAGGGCTTGGGGAGAGCATTGGTGTTCACCCGCGCTCCCCTTCCCCTCAGCAAGAAGAGTGAGGGCGTGGGGGAGGCTTTGGTGTTTATCCCGCTCCCCTTCCCCTCAGCAAGAAGAGTGAGGGCTTGGGGAGACATTGGTGTTCACCCCGCTCCCCTTCCCCTCAGCAAGAAGAGTGAGGGCTGGGGGAGACATTGGTGTTCACCCCGCTCCCCTTTCCCTCAGCAAGAAGAGTGAGGGCTGGGGGAGGCTTTGGTGTCCATCCTGCTCCCCTTCCCTCAGCAAGAAGAGTGAGGGCGTGGGGAGGCTTTGGTGTCCACCCTCCCATTCCCCTCAGCAAGAAGAGTGAGGGCTTGGGGGAGGCTTTGGTTTTTACCCCGCTCCCTTTCCCTCAGCAAGAAGAGTGAGGGCGTGGGGGAGAGCATTGGTGTCCACCCCGCTCCCCTTCCCCTCAGCAAAAGAGTGAGGGCGTGGAGGATGCTTTGGTGTTTACCCCACTCCCCTTCCCCTCAACAAGATGAATGAGGCGGTGGGGAGGCTTTGTTGTTACCCCGTCCCCTTCCCCTCAGCAAGAAGAGTGAGGGCGTGGAGGATGCTTTGGTGTTTACCCACTCCCTTCCCCTCAGCAAGAAGAGTGGGGCGTGGAGGATGCTTTGGTGTTTAACCCACTCCCCTTCCCCTCAACAAGAAGAGTGAGGGCGTGGGGGAGGCTTTGTTGTTTACCCGTTCACCTTCCCCTCAGCAAGAAGAGTGAGGGCGTGGAGGATGCTTTGGTGTTTACCCCACTCCCCTTCCCGTCAGCAAGAAGAGTGAGGGCGTGGGGAGGCTTTGGTGTTTACCCCACTCCCCTTCCCCTCAGCAAGAAGAGTGAGGGAGTAGGGAGGCTTTGGTGTTTACCCCACTCCCCTTCCCCTTAGCAAGAAGAGAGAGGGCTTGGGGGAGGCTTTGGTGTTCACCCCGCTCCCCTTCCCTTCAACAAGAAGAGTGAGGGCGTGGGGGAGGCTTTGGTGTTCACCCCGCTCCCCTTCCCCTCAGCAAGAAGAGTGAGGGTGTGGGGAGGCTTTGGTGTTCACCCCGCTCCCCTTCCCTTCAGCAAGAAGAGTGAGGGCGTGGGGAGGCTTTGGTGTTCACCCCGCTCCCCTTCCCTTCAACAAGAAGAGTGAGGGCATGGGGGAGGCTTTGGTGTTTATCCCGCTCCCCTTCCCCTCAGCAAGAAGAGTGAGGGTATGGGGGAGGCTTTGGTGTTCACCCCGCTCCCCTTCCCCTCAGCAAGAAGAGTGAGGGCGTGGGGAGGCTTTGGTGTTTATCCCGCTCCCTTTCCCCTCAGCAAGAAGAGTGAGGGCGTGGGGGAGGCTTTGGTGTCTATCCCGCTCCCCTTCCCCTCAGCAAGAAGAGTGAGGGCGTGGGGGGGCTTTGGTGTTTTTCCCGCTCCCCTTCCCCTCAGCAAGAAGAGTGAGGGCGTGGGGGAGGCTTTGGTGTTTATCCCGCTCCCCTTCCCCTCAGCAAGAAGAGTGAAGGCATGGGGGAGGCTTTGGTGTGTTCACCCCGCTCCCCTTCCCCTCAGCAAGAAGAGTGAGGGTATGGGGGAGGCTTTGGTGTTTATCCCGCTCCCCTTCCCCTCAGCAAGAAGAGTGAAGGCATGGGGGAGGCTTTGGTGTTTATCCCGCTCCCCTTCCCCTCAGCAAGAAGAGTGAAGGCATGGGGGATGCTTTGGTGTTTACCCCACTCCCCTTCCCCTCAGCAAGAAGAGTGAGGGCGTGGTGGAGGCTTTGGTGTTTTATCCCGCTCCCCTTCCCCTCAGCAAGAAGAGTGAGGGCGTGGGGGAGGCTTTGGTGTTTATCCTGCTCCCCTTCCCCTCAGCAAGAAGAGTGAGGGCTTGGGGGAGACATTGGTGTTCAACCCGCTCCCCTTCCCCTCAGCAAGAAGAGTGAGGGCGTGGGGGAGGCTTTGGTGTTTATCCCGCTCCCCTTCCCCTCAGCAAGAAGAGTGAGGGCGGTTGGGAGGCTTTGGTGTCCACCTCGCTCCCCTTCCTCTCAGCAAGAAGAGTGAGGGCTTGGGGGAGGCTTTGGTTTTTACCCCGCTCCCCTTCCCCTCAGCAAGAAGAGTGAGGGCGTGAGGAGGCTTTGGTGTTTATCCCGCTCCCCTTCCCCTCAGCAAGAAGAGTGAGGGCGTGGGGAGGCTTTGGTGTCCACCTCGCTCCCCTTCCCCTCAGCAAGAAGAGTGAGGGCTTGGGGGAGGCTTTGGTTTTTACCCCGCTCTCCTTCCCCTCAGCAAGAAGAGTGAGTGCGTGAGGGAGGCTTTGGTGTTTATCCCGCTCCCCTTCCCCTCAGCAAGAAGAGTGAGGGCGTGGGGAGGCTTTGGTGCCCACCTCGCTCCCCTTCCCCTCAGCAAGAAGAGTGAGGGCGTGGAGGATGCTTTGGTGTTTACCCCACTCCCCTTCCCCTCAGCAAGAAGAGTGAGGGCGTGGAGGATGCTTTGGTGTTTACCCCACTCCCCTTCCCCTCAACAAGAAGAGTGAGGGCGTGGGGAGGCTTTGTTGTTTACCCCGTTCCCCTTCCCCTCAGCAAGAAGAGTGAGGGCGTGGAGGATGTTTTGGTGTTTACCCCACTCCCCTTCCCCTCCCACAGAAGAGTGAGGGCGTGGGGAGGCTTTGGTCATTACCCCAATCCCCTTCCCCTCAGCAAGAAGAGTGAGGGCGTGGGGAGGCTTTGGTGTTTACCCCACTCCCCTTCCCCTCAGCAAGAAGAGTGAGGGCTTGGGGGAGGCGTTGGTGTCTATCCCGCTCCCCTTCCCTTCAACAAGAAGAGTGAGGGCGTGGGGGAGGCTTTGGTGTTCACCCGCTCCTCTTCCCCTCAGCAAGAAGAGTGAGGGCGTGGGGAGGCTTTGGTGTTCACCCCGCTCCCCTTCCCTTCAGCAAGAAGAGTGAGGGCGTGGGGGAGGCTTTGGTGTTCACCCCGCTCCCCTTCCCTTCAACAAGAAGAGTGAGGGCGTGGGGGAGGCTTTGGTGTTTATCCCGCTCCCCTTCCCCTCAGCAAGAAGAGTGAGGGCTTGGGGGAGACATTGGTGTTCACCCCGCTCCCCTTCCCTCAGCAAGAAGAGTGAGGGCTTGGGGGAGACATTGGTGTTCACCCCGCTCCCCTTTCCCTCAGCAAGAAGAGTGAGGGCGTGGGGGAGACATTGGTGATCACCCCGCTCCCCTTCCCCTCAGCAAGAAGAGTGAGGGCGTGGGGGAGGCTTTGGTGTTTATCCCGCTCCCCTTCCCCTCAGCAAGAAGAGTGAAGGCATGGGGGAGGCTTTGGTGTTCACCCCGCTCCCCTTCCCCTCAGCAAGAAGAGTGAGGGTGTGGGGGAGGCTTTGGTGTTTATCCCGCTCCCCTTCCCCTCAGCAAGAAGAGTGAAGGCATGGGGGAGGCTTTGGTGTTTATCCCGCTCCCCTTCCCCTCAGCAAGAAGAGTGAAGGCATGGGGGATGCTTTGGTGTCCACCTCGCTCCCATTCCCCTCAGCAAGAAGAGTGAGGGCGTGGGGGAGGCTTTGGTGTTTATCCCGCTCCCCTTCCCCTCAGCAAGAAGAGTGAGGGTTTGGGGAGGCTTTGGTGTCCACCTCGCTCCCCTTCCCCAACAAGAAGAGTGAGGGCGTGGGGGAGACATTGGTGTTCACCCCGCTCCCCTTCCCCTCAGCAAGAATAGTGAGGGCGTGGGGAGGCTTTGGTGTCCACCTCGCTCCCCTTCCCTTCAGCAAGAAGAGTGAGGGCGTGGGGAGGCTTTGGTGTCCACCTCGCTCCCCTTCCCTTCAGCAAGAAGAGTGAGGTCTTGGGGGAGGCTTGGGTGTCCTCCTCGCTCCCTTCCTTCAGCAAGAAGAGTGGATCTATGAACTCAGTTTGCCCACATTGTAAGGCATTGAAATACAAAAATGAAGCCATCGGATTCTGTTGCGCATGGCAAAGTGAAATTAGTGCAATTGTTTCCACCACCAGAGCCATTGTACTCATTGGTTTCAGGAACAGGAACGGATTCAATACATTTCCTTACTAATATCCAAAAATATAACAACTGCTTCCAAATGACTTCATTTGGGGCTACAAATTTAGTTCGGGACAACTTCATGCCAACTTTCAAGGTAATATATAACAAACAGAATTATCCCCCGTATTGCTTTGTTTATTTTATTTTATAGTTTTTGTAACAAAAGTAATAAGCCTGTCTTTTTAATTCACAGATACAAGGTCAAATATATCACCGAGCAGGTTCACTGTTTCCGGTGTCAGATGGCGACTACAAATTCCTGCAAATTTATTTCATGGGCAATTCAACACAAGAAATTGATCTGCGTTGTGCACATAACAGTTCAGTGAAGAGGTCTATTTTAGAAGAATTACAAACATTCTTTCATCAACACAATCAGTTGATTACATTGTTCGCAACTGCACTGGATCTCATGCCATATGATAATCATAAAATTGTAATCAAAGCTGATAAAACTCCTGTGGGCTAACACGCAAGACGTTTCAATGCACCAACAATGGATGAAGTTGCTATTGTTATGGTTGGAGAAAATTTGGAAGCCCGTGATGTTGTTTTACATCGCCAGAATTATCAGTTACAGCGTGTGTATGAAACGCACCGCTCATATGATGCGCTACAATATCCCATCATGTTTTGGCAAGGTGAAGATGGTTATCACTAATCAATCAAGGTGATAAATCCCCTTACAGGTAATTACAAATTTGGTTTATCAAAGGAGATTTTGTATCAGCTATTATTTATATTATATGCAAGTTCAATCACTGTCATTAAAACAATAATTTATTTACAGGCGCCGAAATCAACCAAAAAGTCAGTTCAATGAACTATTATTTACAGCGCCTGATGGTTCGTGAAAATGAAGACAATCACATCTAGAAATGTCGGTGATTGTTTCACCAAAATGCTGTTGAAATGTATGTAAAAATTGAAAAAGAGCGATTTACATTTATCAGGTTGAACCAGACCAAACTCCGTTTTGAATAATATATTCACCTTCGAGATGCAATTAATACTGATGGAAATGCAGAAAATGTCGGCCGGATAACAATTCTTCCAGCAACAGACATCGGAAGTCATCGACATATGCATGAATATGCTCAAGATGCCATGTCGTATGTTCGTCATTATGGCACAGCAGATTTATTTATCACATTCACGTGCACTCCGCAGTGGATGAAAATCAAAATTGAGTTATTCCCTGGTCAATTAGCCATTGATCGCCATGACATTACGGCAAGAATCTTCAAACAAAAGTTGAAATCTTTAATGGATTTCATTGTGAAACATAGCGTGTTTGGCGAGACGCGCTGCTGGATGTATTCTGTGAAGTGGCAGAAATGTGGATTGCCTCATGAACATATTCTGAATTCTTTTGGTTGAGAAGATAAGACCAAATGAAGTTTATGAGCTGATATCATCTAAAATCCCTGATGTACAAGTAGATCCAGACTTGCATGAGGTAGTTATTAAAAACATGATTCATGGTCCTTGTGGAACACTTAATCAAAATGCACCGTGTATGGTGGATGGTAAATGTTCGAAGCGTTATCCACGGGCATTAGTAGCAGAAACAATTACGGGAAATAATGGTTATCCACTGTATCGTCGTCGATCGACTGCAGAAAACGGAAGATAAACCATTGTCAACGTAAATCAACAAGACTTTGAAATTGATAATCGTTTGATTGTTCCATATTCACCGATCCTATCAAAGACTTTCAAGGCGCACATCAAAGTTGAATCTTGCCATTCCGTGAAATCGGTCAAATACATTTGTAAATATGTAACCAAAGTAAGTGACATGGCTGTTATTGGAGTTGGTGCAGATAATTACAATGACGAATTTACCCATTACCAAATGGGCTGGTATGTTAGCAGTAATGAAGCAATTTGGCACATTTTATCTTTTCCCATTTATGAAAGACACCCCACTGTTGTTCACTTAGCCATACACTTAGAAAATGGTAAAAGAGTTTATTTCACAGCACAGAACGCATTACAACGAGCTATTCAACCACCATCTACAACCTTGGCCTGTTTTTTTGAAATGTGTCAGAATGATGATTTCGCCCGAACACTGCTATACACCGAAATGCCAAAATATTATACTTGGAATCAATCCACAAAGAAATTTCAACCACGGAAACAAGGAAAACCAGTTCCAGGTTATACAAATGTATATTCCACCTATGCAATAGGTCGAATTTATTCAGTCCATCCAAGCAACGATGAGGGTTTTTATATTCGAATGCTATTAGTCAATGTTCGAGGCCCAACATCATTCTAACAGTTACGGAATGTTAATGGTGAATTGTGTTGCTCTTACAGAGAAGTCTGTAAACGTTTGCAACTGTTAGAAAATGACGCTAATTGGGATCAAACTATCAATGATAGTATAATTTCTTCTCAAGCTCATCAAATACGAACATTGTTTTCTATAATTATATCAACATGCGTCCCATCAAAACCAATTGATTTATGGATCAGATACAAATATGATATGTGTGACGATATATTGCACCATATGCGCATTATAATAGAAAATCTAAATTTACAAGTCAGTGAAGAAATTTACAACGAGGCGTTAATATCAATTGATGACATGTGTTTGATGATGTCGAACAAAGTATTATATCAATTAGGCATGGCCACGCTAAATCGCCCAATGCACGACGCTTTTAATCAAGAGTTGAAATTAGAAAAACTGTATGATCTCGATGCTTTAAGAGAATCAGTCCGAATAAATTTTCCGCTGTTGAACCAACAACAAAAGTATGTATTTGATACTCTTATGGAAGTTGTACATGATGGTACTGGAGGGATTTACTTCTTGGACGTTCCCGGTGGTACAGGAAAACTTTTTGGGTTTCATTGATTTTAGCAACAATTCGCTCACATAATGAAGTTACACTCGCACTTGATTCATCAGGAATTGCAGCTACATGGTTGGAAGGCAGTCGAACAGCCCATTCAGCGCTAAAATTGCCGTTGAATATGCAAAGCAACGAAACTCCGATATGCAACATTTCGAAGAACTTTGCAATGGCAAAGGTTTTTCAGCAATGTAAATTGATAGTGTGGGATGAATGCACGATGGCACATAAAAAGTCTTTGGAGGCATTAGACCGAACCATGCAAGATCTGTGGGAAAATCAAAACCGATTTTGTGGTGCGATGATTTTGTTAGCAGGAGATTTTCGTCAAACATTGCCAGTGATTCCAAGGTCATCGGCAGCTGATGAACTTAATCCGTGTTTAAAGTTATCCGTTTTGTGGAAACATGTAAAGATACTAAATTTAAGCAAGAATATGCGTGTCGAGTTGCAAAATGATCGATCTGGAGAAATATTTTCAAAACAACTCATTGACATAGGTAATGGAAACTTCGCTTTAGACTCTTTCACTGGCTGCGTTCGTTACCTTTCCTGACAATTTTTGTCAGTTTACTGATTCAAAAACCAAACTCATTCAAAAGGTGTTCCCAAACTTTGCTCAAAATTACAGAGATCATATTTGGTTGAACGAACGAGCTATATTGGCTCCCAAAAACATGGATGGAAATGAATTAAATTTCAAAATTGAAAATGAAATTTCCGGTGAATTGAGGACATACAAATCAGTTGATTTCGCTACTAACCAAGATGAAGTCGTCAACTATCCACACGAATATTTGAACTCGCTGGATTTGCCAGGATTGCCGCCTCACAATCTTCAATTAAAGGTCAGATCGGTGATCATAATGTTGCAAAATATCAACCAACCGCGTCTTTGTAACGGCACACGGCTAGCGGTGAAAAAATTACTGAACAACGTGATCGAAGCAACCATTGTAAAGGGAAAGTAAAAAGGAGAAGTCGTTTTGATAACACGTATCCCAATGATTCCGACTGACATACCATTTGAATTTAAACGACTGCAGTTTCCATTGCGGCTTTCTTTCGCTATGACCATAAATAAATACCAGGGGCAGTCATTGAGTGCTTGCGGTATTAATCTTGAAAACCCATGTTTCTCGCATGGCCAAATGTATGTTGCCTGTTCCCGTGTTGGAAAACCATCAGAATTGTTTGTTTACGCGTCAGGTAATCAAACAAAAAATATCGTGTACCATAAAGCATTACAATGAAAACATTATTTAACACAATATTACTAAATTATTGCAGTGTACGAAATAGAAAACTGAATTTGGGAGTAGCTTTTGTTTATGATTATGACATTAAAAATACATAGAAATGTATATTAACAATATGAAAATTTATTGTTGATATCACGGTAATTATTTGTTAGTCAATAAATAAAGTGATCACTCTGAAATACGATTATATTAAATTTTTTGTTTAAATTACACATTTGTGACTATATAGTGTCACAAATTTATCTGTTCTGGTGACCATTACTGAAAACTAAGGATGTCATCCCGACATGTAGACTTTATAAGCGACGCCATCACCAGAACTTGACCAGAAAATATAAGTTTTTGGGACTGCCACAGTCCAGTAGCTTTTGACAGAATGACGTCTGTTGGGTGAGCTAGTGATAATTAATAATAGTACATGTTTAGTTTTCAAAATTCAATATTTGGGAATTATTTTTCATGATATAGGTCTATGAGAATATATTTTCTATTTTTTTAAATTTGATTAATTTGAAAGTAGTTTATATAACTAATATTGGAAATTTAAATAAAAAAAACTGTGTACATTGTATTGTAACAATACAATCTTCGTATTGTACAATTGCTACCCCAACCAACCTGATTCTACACGCTTAATCGCGTATAGCATACTACCCGCTCCTATATAACACCGACGTAACCTATAATAGTACTATTCACTATTATAGCCCAATGCAGCCCAACCATCACACATCAAATAAACGTTCTTAAATTATCCAATATTGTCTGTCTACAAAACGAAATGTTCTTCACGTAACTTCGGATCTCCAATCTGACATCAAAAGAGTACTACCAAGTCAAAGCGGCCGGGTTGGGTCGTGGACGACTGCGAGTAATGTTCAAAGTTGTAACCGGCTCGAGAAAAATATTATAACTGAACGACGTTCCCGAGGGTCAAGGCGACAATTCATATCTGCCCTGTGTTGCCCCCTGGAGGAAGATTATGGCAACTCTCACCTAGCAACAGACGGTTCCAACGGCTTTCAAGAAAGATGAACTTCAAATATTCTTAGTTTACTGCAATGCGACGGCTGATGTCCAATCAGAAACCACGAAGAAAGAAGAAACTACTGCATAATGACATAATGCCTGTGTATTACGTGACTGGATTGAATGTAAACTTTCCTCCCCTTGTTTTGTTTTCTAGGCTCAGAAGGAATATATATAAGAGTATGTAAATTGTATATAGATATAGCATTTCTTGTACTGGGGTCATGGAGGTGGGACCTGGGAGTTCCGACCGTTTGATATTATTAAACTCATTTATATAAATATAGCATTCTTGGACTGGGGTCATGGAGGAGCGACCAGGGAGTTCCGACTGTTTGATATTATTAAACTCATTTATATAAATATAACATTTCTTGGACTGGGGTCATGGAGGAGGGACCTGGGAGTTCCGACTGTTTGATTTTATTAAACTCATTTATATAAATATAGCATTTCTTCACCTGGGGTCTTGGAGGAGGGACCTGGGAGTTCCGACCGTTTGATATCATTAAACTCATTTATATAAATATAGCATTTCTTGGACTGGGGTCATGGAGGAGGGACCTGGGAGTTCCGACTGTTTGATTTTATTAAACTCATTTATATAAATATAACTTGTACTGCGGTCATGAAGGAGGGACCTGGGAGTAACATACGTTTGATTTAAATAAACTCATTTTTATTGCATTACATGTACTGGGGTCATGGAGGTTGGACCTGGCAGTAACATTGCATTTAATATTATAACTTGTTTTGTAGGGTATTTTGCGTGTTGGGGAAAGAAACCCATAATGTAAATGATCATGTTTTCTAGTCGACGCAATGGGGCAATTGCGTCTGGCATTAGCTTATTTGTTACGCTTCTAATCTTGTTTAAGAGTCAACTAGGATTAACCTACGTTGTAAATAGTTAAAGTTAATAGTCAACACCTTGTAGATATTTCCATTTGATTTGATTTGACTAAATGTATAGGATAAATCTTATGTTTGCGTCTAGGGTGATAGACCTTTTTTTAATATAAAAAATAATTTGTTCAATATAAAAAAATATGGGTGTGTATACTTATGTACGCGCGCGAGAAGTTATACTTCTTTGGCATCATTAGAAAATAGTTTTTAATTGCATGCAAATAATTAATTACAATAAAATGATAATATTTAGTATTAATTATGTTAAATAATAATATTTTAATTTATATCAATAAATAATACATACGAATAGTTAACCTCAATTATATTGGAGCACTTGAAAAAGTCTATAAGCACAATTTTTTTCACTAATACTTACGAATAGTAAATTATATTAATCAAAATATTCAATTTAAATCACTACTGAATATAATTTATTAGCACATATATAATTCGCACTTGTATGAAACTAAAACACGTGTTGGGAATGTAGAAACTAGAAACATGTGGATAAATATTATATATATGAAAACAGTGATCAGAGGCGACGAGCGTACCATAGAGAAAGGAATAACATAGTATACATTTCTCTATGAGCGTACCAACATGCGCGACTAACAGAGGTTCTCTTTCTATTTTGTTGGTAGCTTTTTTTTTTTCGAGACTTAGTGAGCGGTTTACCTTCAACCTGTTACTTTTGTGTTACAGTGATGCGCGCGCATCTTAGAATTTCACTCTCATCATTTTTTCATAACGTGCCTAAAGAAGTATAACTTCAATAAATATCAAGTATGCAATTGTTTTGTGCAGTAACGGTTAATGGATACGTTTCCCTATGTTAAGTAAACTGTTAGTTGGTAAACGTTATTTCTTGCGTTTAAATCTGTGTCCTTTTTAATTCAAATGTAAACTTTGAATTAGAGTAATTTGAATGACACGAGATTTCACTCAGTATAATAGTTCGTTAAAATTATTACTTTTATTCATTGGAACATTTTAGTATATTTATACTCTTATTTTGTAACATAATACGAAAGACCTTAAGTCATGTTTTTGAGAACAGTAAATAGTGAAATACGTTTCAGTAGAAGGTGTATCAGTTACCTTTAAGAAGTTACATTTTTATGATGCAATGTTTTCTTTTGCAGTAGTAGTTACTAGGAAGCTTTTGAATTAAGGCCATTATCCTTTGTCTATTTGTTTCTTGGAGATAATTAAAATATTCCTGATTTAAAACTTTGCTCTTTAATCTGTTGTTGTTTATAATATGTACGCACATCCCCCCTTTCTCGTAGTTTTAGGGACCTTTCCTAAAGGGACAGTGGAGGGTGTTGCAGTATTTAAAATCGCAACAAAAACTATAATTATTTTCATACTAGGCTTACTATGGCAACACATACATTCTTTTGTTTTCCGCAGAATAAATCTAGAAAAGTATGCCTTTTATAATTTAACTATTGATTTTGTCTCTTTGTGTTTCATATTCTAACCCAAGAACAAATATAATGGAAGACTTTGCCCTCATTGTTAAAAAGGTTCTCAATATCATAATGTTCTCCTTCTTTATGAATTTAAAGTTTCTGTGTTCGTAGAGACAATTTTTTGTAGCTGGAACTTTTCAATTCTGTACTAAATTTTTACACAAATGTTTGCGATCCATGGTTATAAGCATGGATATTATGTACCATTAGTATTTGGTGTATTGCCTTCAAATTGTTTGTATATAAATGTTCTAAATTTATCCTTGTTTTAAACCCTAAAAATGTTGTAGTTGACTTTGAGCGTGCAACACACTAAGCTGTAACCATGCAATGGTCAGTGCCATACATTGTTGGTTGCCGGTTTCATCATGACCAAGCATTGTACCGACACATTCAGTCCCTTGATTTATCTAAAATATAAAAACCGGATAAGAGGCCACGTTTCACACCCAGAGAACAGTCTGTGAAATTATACCTTTGTATATTCTGATTTTTACAGTTCTTGATATCAGATGAGACTCCAACAACTTACTGACCGGGTAGTAACAAGCAGTTCTAGACTGTATTGTTTTCTTAATTTCCAATCTAAAATTGTTATGTCTAGTTAAATATGTTCCTAAATATTTAAACTCATTAACTCCATATAATTCAATGTTGTTTGCAGTTATTTCTAAATTATCACCCCCAATTTGTGTTCTCAAAGTGATAACATTTTCAGCGTTCACTTCTAAACTTATTTACTTAGCAGACTTTAGTAAAATTTCTGCATTTCTTGCATCAGTTTTCTTACTATTACCTAACAGCTAAATCATCTGTGTATTCTAACAGCTGCATTGTACCGTTTAATGTCAAACCTTCCCTACTATCTGGCATTACCCTAATAGCATACTCTAAGGTTGTTTCCATCCATTATGTATTTCTATATCATCTGATAAGTGAGACCCAACCCGAATTCTGCCACACATACCTCAATTAGCTTGACCAGTTTTTGGAAACTCCAAACTTAACTAAAATGTCATATAATCAATTTATAGTAATTGATGTACCGAATTTATTTGCTCGTATAAAACCATCCACAAATAGTGTTTCCATTGTGATGCAAACATAGAATAAAAAACTGAAAGTCTCTATGAACATAGGGTTTTCTTTAGAAACCATTATTTTTTGAGACATCCAGAACCACCAACCTTAAAAATGAGTGTTCGTTTGTTAATATCTGTCCAGTAATTTCATCACAATTTCAACTGCCTACCGGAAAAGGCATGTCAATTTATAAATAAGAATAGAGGAATATATATATGTGGGAAAATAAGATTCTAGTTGGACATCCTGGACTCCTATCCTTTAAAATAAGTGGTAGTTTGTCAAAATTTGTTCAACAGTTTCCTCGTAATTTCTATAACCAGAAACGAGCCTCTAACATTGTGTATATATATTATATTACAGCAGTTATACAAGTGTGTCGTGAAAATATTGTGTTCAACTAAGTGCCCTGAACATTTGGGAGTTCCTGGTATAAAAAAGGACTACTGATGATGGGGAGATTGGAGATCGAGTCTCGATAAGGTGTACTGAGGATTTGTTGCTCTCCAATGTTTTCCATTCTCCCTTCACGCAAATGTGGGTACACTTCCTCGAAATTCTATCTTTATCATCCCTTACACATCAGCTTAGTTAGTTTATATGCGTATAGCTCAAATAGGCGGTAGCCCGTGGTGACAAATATAGATAATAGAGTTATTTGGGGGTTTAAGCTCTACAAGAGGATTTCATCAAATAACATTAAAATGTTTTGAACCAGAAGCAACGATCTCAATAAAACCAATTTTTAATAATATCCTATTTAAAATGTGAGATATTTAGTCATAAGGGGATTATTGCACGTTTCCAAATAACAAGAATAACAACAACTAAATTTGTAGCAATTATTGCTCCAAGTCAACAGAATGGGGACAGTCAAGTATAAACATCACTTAACCAATACCACTAATCTTGCCGAGCACCTTGCGCAAACGAACATCCGACTACTCGAACCACAAGCGAACAACTGCCAAGACTGAGCCAAGTTCCGCCTCTCGCCACTAGAGCCCGGCACCACCGCTACCATGATCAATCCGCCCAACTTCAAGAAACGAGAAGAAGATGGTAACTGCCAGGCTTTGCCAGAATAATATAGAATGTTCTTCTGCCGGCGCGCCCCCTTCCTTTGTGCCTATCCTGTTCGATGAGTGTGCCATATAAAAGACCATCCGTCGAGGAAGACGTCACTCCATGGGAGTGCAAGGTGTCGTTCTGCCTCCCTTACGTGTTTCCTGCTTCTGAGCCTACTTAGCGTTTGCTGATTCTACGGTTGATGGAGCCCTCGGTGAAGATGAAGAAAGGTGTTGGTGTCGGGGTCGGGAGAAGACCGCCGGATGAGGCGAGGAAGAACCCCGGGCCCGGGAAGCGACCGACCCCGGGCAAGAAGAAGTTGGCGGCGAGCAGCGGGGGATCCGCCGTCAACGGCAGGCTTGTGCTGCCCGTCCTTTCTGGGGAGGTTGGAAGTCTCCGCTCGCGGGGACTGAAGGCTCCCCCGGTCAGGAAGGAGCTCGTGCCGGGTGGCAAGTGGTCCGCCACAAGCCCGAAGGCGGGAGCTTCAGTGGCAGCTGCCCCTTCGAGGGGCAACAAGCCAGAGGTAGCTGCCGAAGTCAGCGGGGCCGCTCCAATTCCCGGAGCCGAGCGTGCCGCTGGCCGAGGTGGGCTACAGTCGCCCCCGGGTGACGAATCGGCCCTTATTAGGGCCAACAAATCGGCCCTTTCTAGGGCCAACAAGGCTGGCGTGACCCCCCAATTTACCGGGGAGGTGGGCGCAGTCCACAGCAAAGCGGGTGGAGGTAGTGGGGCCCCTCAAATTACTGGAGGTGAGCGTGCCGATAGCCACACCCAGTCGGTTTCACCCTCGGGTGAAGTTTCGGCCCTTATCAGGGCCAACAACTCGGCCAGCGTGATCTCGCCAACTACCGGCGAGGTGGGCGCAAGTGGCCAAGGTGAAGCCAGCGGGGCCCCTCCAGCTACCGGAGGCGAGCGTGCCACTGGCAGATCCGCCGGGGCTTCCGGCACTGCACCCTCGGGCCTCGGCTTGAAGGACAGTGCTGGCCCCCTTCAAAGCGTCGGCAGCAATGCCGATGCGGGCGAGCCCAGCGGGGCCCCTCCGACTACAGGAGGTGAGCGTGCCGCTGTTGGCCAAAAAGTGCTGGAGGCCCTTTTTAGGGCCGACAGCCCGCAAACCGGGGAGGATGGCAAAAGCTCCCGCCAGCACGATGGGTGGAAACCTAACGGTGCCAACGCAAGCCCTGACCAGGGGGAGCCTAGCCGTCCTCCGCCAGTAAAGACCGCTGCAAGCGGCACTGACGCAAGCGCTAGCGCAAGGGTCTCAAAAACCCGCGTCAACTCCGGCACCTCCCGCCAAGGGGTGTCGGTAGGTGTGAAACGCCCGGCTGAATTTTCTTCAGATTCGGAAGACCGGGTCGCACGCTTCGCGCGTGTTGACAGCTCGGGCGAGTCCGTGGACGTGGAGGGACTGTCTTCAGGACCAGACCTCCGTTGATGCGCGACGAGTCGAGCCAGGGGTCCGATGATGAGTCTGAAGGATTTCGGACCGTAAGACCCGCCGAAGGGGGAAGGCCGGCAACACCAGGAAGCTGCTGGGGGGCAACCCTAACCATTTAGGCGGCAGCTCTGGTGATGAGAGCGAGGCCAGCGGTGGCCCGGGCCAGGGTGCGCCAGCGCTGGGTAAAGGTGGGAAGCGGCGGAAACCTGCGGGTAACAACGCAAGCCGTGTCTCACCCCAGCCTGGTACTATTGGCTCTGGGCCGGCTGGCAAAGCGAAGGGGAAGATCCCTCCCATCATATTGTGTGATGTGGAGGGCTACTCCAAGTTGGCGAGGGCCATCCGGTCCAAGGTTCGCGAGCCTGTGGAGGCGGTCAGGCAGCCGGGGGACCGAGTGCGCCTCCAGTGCGGGTCGGAGGAAGATTACCGCGCCCTCCAGAAGTTCTTGCCGAGCTTGGGGATCCAGCATTGGTCCTACGAGCTGGGACGGGAGCGACTGGTCAGGGTTGTGGTGAAGGGACTCCTGACACGGACAAACCCCGACGACATCCAGGAGGATCTAGTGGAGATGGGTTTCCCCGTGAAATCCGTCACACAGATGCTCTCCCAATGGAAGCGGGATCAGAAGACCGGAGAAAGGCAGCGGTTGCCGAACTTCGTTGTCTCTCTGACGCCCGGGGAGCACACCGCAAGGCTGTATTCCATATCAGTCCTGTGCGGGCTCCGCGTCAGGGTGGAGAAGTACAAGTCTCCAGGCGGCCCGGTTCAGTGCAAGAACTGTTTCCGGTTTGGGCATGTGCGGAGGGATTGCCGCGCTAACCCGAGGTGTGGGTTCTGTGGTGGTGACCACGAGAGGGGCGGGTGCCCGGAGGAGAGACGATCTCCCCCGAAGTGCCTGCACTGCTCAGGAGCCCATTCCTCGGCGTGGCGGGGCTGTCCCACGTACAAGTCCTTGCGGGCGGCAGGGAATGTGCGGGCCTCCAAGCCTCAAGAAGGGAGGACGGATGGGCCAAGTGAAGGCCAGAAGCCCTCGGGGCACGTTGCGGGACGGAGGGCGAAAGTGACTCCAGCTCCAACACCAAAGCCACTGGTACAATCATTCGCCAGTGTGCTGTCAAAGAGAGATACCCCTCCACCCCAGGCCGAGGCACCTGCCGAAGCCACCAAACCTGAACCGGTGGAATCCGGTTCTACCCCTTTGGTCGAGGGCCCGCCCGAGACCGCTCCTCTCCCTATCCCAACCCACACTGCCATCCTACACCCTTCCAACCCTTTCCTTCCACTCCCAACTCCCACCCTTGTCCCCCCTGTAACCCCCACACCCGAGGATGATGCTGCAAAGCTCAAAAATTGCATTGAGCTACTCAAGGGTATTCCGGGACTGGACCCATGGGACTTTTCATCGAGTCTCTTGAGGAAGGTCCAGGAGTCTCCGAGGAGTAACCGTGGCCACCTGGTCATGGAGCACATCATCCTCTACCTGGTCTCTCATGGCAGTGCACCCGAATAGAGGACCACCAGTGCTGAAGGAGCTCACGGTCGCACTCTGGAACGCCAACGGAGTCGCGGGGAAGAAGGCTGAGCTTGAAAGTTTCTTGGCAAAGCATCGTGTCGACGTAATGCTGCTGGGAGAAACCCACTTGCGCTCCGCAATGAGGTTCTCGTTAGCAGAGTTTATCTGCCATCGTAGTGACCGAGCGGGGGATGTGGGAAGGGGTGGGACGGCGGTTCTGGTCCGAAGGGGCCTTGACCACCACGTCGTCTCACTTCCTCCCCTCCAACACATGGAAGCAACGGCTATCCAACTGGTGACCTCGACTGGCCCAGTGCGTCTCATTTCCATCTACTTCCCTCCCTACCACCGGTTCGACCAGGCCACGAGGGCTGACATGGAGGTGCTGCTTCGAGGTACCACGCCTGTTTTAATCGGTGGTGACTTCAACGCTAAGCACCCTTCATGGGGCTCTAGGATTATGTGCGCTCGCGGCGGATTGCTCTGCGACGTCATAGATCTACACGGCCTGGTGGCTGCCGGGCCTCCGACCCCTACCCACTTCCCTTTCAATCCCGGCTATCTCCCGGACGTCCTAGACTTCGTTGTCTCCAGAGGGATCAGAAGGCGGTTAGTGCTGAAGTCTCTAGCTGAGCTAGACTCGGATCACAACCCCGTTCTCGTGAACCTGGGACGCGCGGTGTCCTTCATAGACCCCCCGAAAAACCCGACCTAAAGCGCACTGACTGGGACAGGTTTACGAATGTGTTGAGAGAGAGGTTGGGACCCACCCTACCTTTCGAACAGCAGCGGAAATCGATCGCGGTGCGGAGTTCATAACTTCCGCCATCAAGGGGTCGCTCGAAGCTTCGACGCCGAGGCACCGTCCTAAGAGGGCGCCACAGGCTTCTTTGCCCGATTCTATCCTCAGGCACGTCCGGGAGAAAAATCGGCTGAGGAAGGCTTGGCAAATCTCGAGGGACCCGGTAGACAAGGCCAACTGGAGCCGCAAAGTACATGCGGTTCGGGAGATGGTCCGAGAATACCGGAACAGTGTCTGGGAGGACAAGATTGAGAGCCTGTGCGTGCAGGACAGGTCCTTGTGGCAAATGACGAGGAACTTGATGCGGGTCCCAGCACCAAGGCCGCCTATTGTGAGTTGCAACGGGTGGCCAACTCCGACCAGGAGAAGGCCGATGCTCTCGCTGAGCACTTAGAGGCGCAATTTGTACCGACTGACAACCCGTCAGACCGGTGCACGTTGCGCACGTGGCGCAGGTCATCAGCGCGGTCTCGTACAGACCCTTGGATGAACCCGAACCCACGGAGGTGACAGAAATGTCACGGGCGATAGCCGCTCTAAGACAAAACAAGGCCCCCGGATCCGACGGTATCAGTAACGCGGTCCTCAGAAAGCTGCCCTTGGAGGCGATTAACTTCCTTGTGGAGTTATTCAACGCCGTCCTGTTCCTGAGTCACTTCCCCGAGCTCTGGAAGCATGCCAACGTCCTCTGCTTTCATAAACCGGGTAAGGACCCGGCCCTAGCTTCGTCCTACCGACCGATCAGCTTGCTCGACTGTCTGGGCAAGTTGTTCGAGAGACTAATAATGACGAGACTGACCCGACATGTTCGCGAGGGGGGCATCTTGGTGGACGAGCAGTTCGGCTTTCGGGCGGGACACGCTACGTCTCATCAACTTGTCCGGCTCGTGGAACAGGTTACGAGGAACTTCAACATCAACAGGCTGACTGGTGCTGTCTTTCTTGACGTGGCAAAGGCCTTCGACCGTGTTTGGCACGAGGGTCTCCTTTTCAAACTCCTCTCCCTGAACCTGCCCTTCTACCTAGTTAAGGTTGTTCAATCTTATCTTTCCCATCGCACCTTTTCCACTACCTTTGGGAACGCCACCTCCCAAGTCAGAAGCATCCGGGCTGGAGTGCCGCAGGGTTCCATGGTGGGCCCGCTGCTCTTTAGTCTCTATGTGAACGACATTCCAAAATCCCCAGGCACCGAGTTGGCTCTGTATGCGGACGACACGGCTCTAGTAGCGGAGTCGTGGCGAGGGCAGCTGGTGGAGAGGCGACTCCAGACGCACCTGACGCAGTTGGAGGGGTGGCTGACAACCTGGAGAACAAGTATTAACGTGGAGAAGAGCACTGCAATGCTCTTCACATGGAAAAGAAAGTACTACAGGCCGGCCCCACTCCGGCTGTTCGGAGAACAGATCAGATGGGCGGACAGTGTTAAGTACCTGGGACTTACGCTGGACACAAAACTGACCTGGAGACTACACTGCAACGAAAGACTCAACAAGGCGAGGCAAAGGCTGGGAGTCCTAGGCCCACTGCTTAACAGGCGTAGCGCCCTGTCTACAAGGAACGGTCTGACGCTGTACAAGCAGTTGCTCAGGCCGATCCTCGACTATGCGTGTCCCGCTTGGGGTCACCTGGCGGACACGTAAATGAGGAGGATGCAGGCGTTCCAGAGCGTATGTTTGAGGATCATTGTGGGCGCACCTTGGTATGTCCGGAATGAGACTCTTCATCGTGACCTGGATATGCCTACCATCAAGGACCACTTCCGGAAACTGGCGCAGTCTTTCTACGCTAGACTTCCCGGTGCCACCAATCCTCTTATCCAGGGGCTTGGGAACTACGTCATCGACCCTGGTGGGTGCCATCGACGTCCCAAAGCCCTGCTCGGATAAGCGAGATGTGTCAACAGTGGTTTGGGAGGCTCTCACCCAGCCCCCCATAGAGTAGTGTCTCCGCACGTAACTCTAAAAAAACCCTTAGTCGGTTTCTCAATTTCTTACCCCCCCTTTTTTTTACCCCAATATTACTAATATTTTGTAATCTCTGTTTCTTTGTTTCAGAACTTCGCGAAACGCGACAACCCGTTCTTAATTTTTGCAAACCACACGGTGTGACCAATTGGTCGGTACGTGTTGGAACTTGCTCTCGTGCTCCCCTTCTGGAAGCATCGGAGCATGCCTTTTGTCTGTGTCTTAAGACGTCACTCTTGGACTTGGCTGCGACCATGTAGGACTAAGCGTCGGCGTAACGGACATATTATATTAATGTAAGAATAAAATCCAATTTTGGTTTAAATGTAAATTATGGGAACTAGTCAAAATTCTTTTTAGATCTTTTATCAAATTTAATTATAAAGTATTTGCGTAAATCTTCGTCTTTTAATTTACTTTATAATGAGAGTATTGTAAAGTCAGACATTTTCTGTGTTATGGATATTAGGCATTATGCGCGAACTTTATACTTAACCAATTAACTTTATTTGTTTCTCAGTAGTATTTAGGTTAGATGAGTGTAGTAAATATGAAAATTTGAGAGTGTTGTTAGATCAGAACTTTTCAATATTATCCATAATGATTGAGTCAAAAATTTCAAAATTAACTTTATTTCGTCTCTATTGCAAATGTGGCATTTTGGGTTTGGTAAACATTAAGGTGGGAAAGTGTTTGAAATATGGTGCCGAGATTTTCAATATTAGTAGAATGGAGTATTGCACTAGATTATTATATAGATCAACTTAACTTTATATTTTTTTTTTACTAGTTTCTCGATTGTTATTTTTAGGATAGTTTTGTTAATATCTATTTTGTGCCAAAATAGTAACAAATAAACAAACTTAATGGGGTAATGTTAGGAAATATCCTTGATATTTATAATAGTACTATAATCCTGGTTTAGGACATAGGCGAAGGCTATTGTGAGTTACGCTAGTAGGTTATTAGCGTTAAAGTTAAATGGTATTGGCATTAGGTATTTTTGATGGAACTAAAACTTTTAGTAACATGTGGCATTTTCGCAACAACATCAAAAATGTGTTAGTTAGGAGAGATCATTTACTGTATGACGTATGATCATATTAAATTAATATTATGCATCCATATTTGTATTTACGTAATATGTTTAGGGTACATAATAAATAACGTAATGATTAGAAGGAAAAGAGTAAATATTTATGGAACAATGTTTTTATTGGATAGTATATATATAACTGAATTATTAAATGCTCTTCAAATAATATGCTTATTATTTAATAAAGTTTGGCATAAATTAAATCTAAAAGATTCTAAGACTTGAATTTATTCTATTACATAATTACGCCATATTATCCCTATGTCTAGAAAAGGTGCGAGGGATTAGCCTTCACCCTTTTTATATATTAATATGTTAGGCAACCTGAGAAGGTGGACCGTTGTTTCCCGCTACTCACAAGAGTGAGTTGCGTGCGCTGGGGACATGCTAAATGTCCAGCATATTATAACTCACAACTTTAGGATATTCACTTTGCGCGCTCCTCTATATTCTATTTTATTTTTCTTTAACTGTAGATTTTGTTTATATTTATGTATTGAATCCCTCTAGTTTGGAGCTTAGGGATCACAAATAATTTACTCGGAGGTACGAAGTTTTATGGAGAACAGTTTTTTTATTTCAATACAATGGTGCAAGAATTTTTTATTAGGGTTTTGAAGTATTTTGTATATATAATATGATTGGGAACTAGTTGTATATTTTGTAATTAACTTGACTAATGGTTTTAAGGCAGCCGCCTCAATCAGCGAGAAAAATTCAATCGCTCTCAGGTCACATGGCTTAAAATACTATGGTCTGTGTCGTTATCTTTAAGTACTCCTTTATTATATCCAAGTTTATACTCTCTTTTGCTCTTCACATACAACCAACATTTTCCATGTCAATAAGGAGGGGAAAGAAAACTACGAAACCTATTATCACAAGGTAATGAAGAGCGCTCACTGATATTTCTCATAATATATCTCTCTCTGTTGTGGGTCTATACATATATTCATGATCTGTTAGGGGAAGGCTGAGACTAGAATACATTTTAATAAGCATAGTCTCATAGCTCCACAGCTATATTTACAAAGTCGTGAAAAAATGAGTTAGTTTAACAATTTAAACACATTTATTAGTGATTAATTAACTAAAAAACATTTAGATATTAATAATAATAATAACTTTATGGTTTGTGTAATTAGCTCAACATGAAGTAGTCAAGAATTACAAGAATTTAAGAATGTGTTTAAGAATGAATTTAAGAATGTCAAGAATTTGTCAAATGTGTAATTACACTTGAATTAAATGTTGTAGTTAAGTAATTACACTTAAATGAAATGTTAGAGTTAAGTAACTACACTTAAATAAATGTTATAGTTAAGTGTAAATACACACGGGTTAAATTATAATTCCCTTAAAATTTTACGAATATTACATTTGCATTAATTGTTATTTATTAGTAACTTTTGATTTTTAAACATATTCATCAACTTAAGATTATTAAACAAATTATAGCATTATATTTTTTAAATTTTAAATGCTACTTATTATCTATTTTTAATCATCATTTTCAAATCATACTTTATCATTATATTGTCTTCATGCTTTTGATGTATTTTAAACTTTAATATTATTTAGTGTACTCAATTATCACCGATAAAATTGTTATTTGTTACTAATATCAATTTATCATTCCATTAGTTGACTACTTCATGTGGAGTTGTTTACACAAAGCATCAAGTTATCATTATTTTTAATATCAAGTGATTTTTTAAATTAATCAATCTTAACTTTCTCCTCACTAACAAAACCATTCATTCTCTTATGTTAATAAAATTTAAAATATAAGGTTGTTAATAAAAAGTAGCTCAGTTGTAATCGTTCAGATTTATTTTGAAGAAACGCATTATAAAATTCAATATTGCTTTAAAGCTGAATGTCTGCGTGGCAATTTCTCACTTACAGAAGCATCCTCCTGGAAATGGCAGAGATGCTATCTTAGATAATGGAATTATTAGTTTTTTTAACCGGGAATTTTCCGGTATGTCCTCAACCCTCCCCAATTTAGTGTTCATGATACGAAAAGCTTTATTTAGAAATTATTGGGATACATCAAATGAATGTATTTCTTGAAGTAACCTATTCTCTTCATTAGGCCCACACCCCCTTAATGGTCGACATTCTAGCGGTATTGTCTCCCCTGCTTCCTATTGTGTCGTCCAAGATCTTACCATGAAGATACCACACCATAATTACAGTATCATTACTGGTACTCATTACCACTATTTGTGATACCACTCTCTGCTTGGCTGCCACAATGTAATGAGAGATTAAACAACATTAACATTAATTAATTTAAGTAGTCAAGTGACACAAGACATATCAAATTAAATTTGGTCGAGTAAGAATAATTAGCCTTGTATTTACGTTTAGGTCTAATACTAGAGTCATATGATATTTCTATTAGTAGGTAGGTCATCCTTGATCTATAGCCACTTAGTATGATGACTTGAAGTCATTCAAAAATAGACAAGGTTAATTGTGCGACTGCTTGTCCTCCCTCTAATAGTACAATCTGGTAACAGGAACCTTTTAACATGTTAACATATTTTTTCTGGCAACATTGCTAGCATTTAAATAATTTATTAATTATGTTTTATATTGATTGGTATTACTATTCAAAAGTGACATATAGAGATCATATGACTTGACGTATGAATGTATAAAGAATGTTTAAGTAATCTTTGTAACTGATCTAAAAGTTCCTTTTTGTCTGGGTTACTGTATCAATACTAACCAGATTGTTCGGAACTCTCTTTGAAATAAGTTCCTCCTAATTAAAGGTATCTTACTGTACAATAAACTGTCTAAAGATGAGGTGTAGTATAGAGGAGATACATTATAATAAATAAATATATAATGTTAATAAGATTTAGCTATAAGCGTATGTAGGCCTACGATACAATTCATCATACATTATTCCTGTCTTACTACCCCTCCAAAATGTCCTTATATTTATATATTTGGTATGAGGAAGGCGAATTTTAGAGTAAATATAAGTTGCTCTTATTTTAATGAAGGCAAGTTTGGATAACCTTTGAGAAAAACAATGTGAGATCAACCAGCAGGGATTCAAACCCTCAACCTCTCCATCACCAACAAAACAGACTGGGCGAGATTGACACCTTAGACCGTGCATCCTTCACTGCAAGTGATTATTTAATTGACCAATATTATAGGTGAGCTACCTTATTAAACTCATCTGGAGACAATTTCCGGTTGGTTGCCATGAAATGTACTGTAAGTCCCCCGGGGGGAACGAGGGCTAACGCACCAACCTAGTACGATCAGGATTGCCGACAGTGGGGAGGATCGAGTTTGAATCCCGCCGAGGTTTCTGAAGCTAACTTTCTTCGTGCATTTACACTACCTTTACACACAAATGCGATTACATTGACTAAAAAGCACCACCTTATAAATGTAAATATGTCAACATCCAAA
>JBCFYV010000003.1:4863782-4889810 GCA_039000515.1 Timema cristinae
CATGAGCTAGCTCCGTCAAACAGTCCTATTCCTATTATATTTTATGTGGGCTTTTAGTTTCCCAAAATTAGGTTCCATAACAAGTTTAAATACTCCGATTACTTGAAAACCATGAATTATAAAGTGAGCCTAAGCATTTATTTTTATTCTATCTTTATTCATATGTAGGCTTAATATTTTATAAATATGAAGCATAGCGTAATATCAAATAATTATTAATCAAATAGACTTGATAGTAGCTAATCTAGATGAATGTAATCAATAGATAATTTATTTAGATATATAGTTTAAATTATAATTATAGAAGGCCTATTATGAACCACCATTTTAAATATAAAACATAAAATGAGGCTTTAACGATTCTATTTTACACATCCCTTAGGAGAAATTAATAGAGATATCAGACCCGCCTCGGTGGCGTAGTTGGCTAACACGCTATTCTTGTTGAGCCCGACTGCTGAGGACGGGGAGATCGAGGTTCGAATCTCGGTCGGGTGAACTGGGGATGGTTTTTCCTAAATGGTTTTCCACTCTCCCTCCACGCAAATGCGGGTACACTTCCTCTATATTCAACCTGCCCAATTCCTAATCCATTAGCGTAATTAGTACTTAAAACGTATAACCCGAACGGGTATTATGACGCGGTGCTAAATAATAATAAAAATAATAGAGATATCAGATCTAATCCAAAGCAATTATCATCAAAGTTAATTTAATTTACATTTATTTTCACAGTAAAAATCTACGTTGTCCACCATTCTTGTGTATTCCTCTATCGGCCACCCAAGCAAAGTCTTCTCCAGAGACAAGAGGGACGAATGCATCACGTGATTCGTACATTTCTGTATCAAAACCCTGTTAGAAAACAGGGTGACGTCACTCATAAGACTCGCCGAGCAGTCAGGACCTACGTTCGTCCAGAGAAAACATATATTTCATTAATCACAGAACCTGAGTCAGGACCGCAATTAAGTGAAATAGCAGCGCGAGTGATATTGGATTCATTTTCACTCTGTTCAGTACAGTACTAACACCGAGTAACAAACACTTAAAAAAGCTAAGTGATTTCAACTATAGCTTTTAACAAATCACATCAACCTATCGAGTATAATAACAAAACATATGAACCGTGTGGAGAGATCGAGAACAATAGGGCGATACTCGTCACGTGACACATTACAAGGGTCCATGCATATTCGATCTCCCCACGTCCTACTCGCCTGACATATACGTGTTTAACTACGCTAGTGAGATAGGTGTGGTGAGGCTGGATTTCACACTAAATGTACCAGCATATTCGTGGAAAGAGTGTAGAGAAATCATCCTCAGTACACCCAACCAGGATTCGAGCCCTGACCTCTCAGTCACCGACGAGCATGACTAGACGTGTATCCATAGTTGCGGGTCATCTGATGTTACTAGACAATTTTACCACACTAATTTATATTTTCATTAATATTTCGGCTTATATGTTTTAAAATATACATTGTATACAATTATCAGGCTTATCTCTAAACATTTTTCGGAAAAACTGATAATATTAAAATTGAATTTGTTCAAGTTAGTTTGAAAAAGAAAATCAATTAAAAATGTGTTTATATTTATTTTGGTTTTAATACAATACCATAAAAACTATTTTGAAAACAAACCTAGTATAGACTAGGTTCTCTATTTTATCGGAAAACCATCAAAAAGATAATGAACGTTGCTCCAAAGTGACTTCAACTCACCTGGTGTGACAACCCCATCAACACTTCCTTGTCGAAACAACAAAAAACAACAAAAAAAGACTAAATCCAGACGACCGAGCCTAGGCTACCCGTTACCTCCCCCAAATAAAAAGATAAGGCAGAAAAACAGCAACAAAAAAAACCCAAAAGGTGTTGTAAAAAATGAGACTAGATTTGAGTGAGTGGTCAGTCGCCGGCCCGGTCACACGCCGCAACCTACATCCAGATACGTAGCCACGCCCCCTGGGGACGACGGGCCAATAGGAGCGGGGTGGTAAGCTTCCCCTACTTGTGCCAGCAGTTGCAATCAGCTGTTGGATATCACGCGCCGCAAGTCCATAGGAGCGTTATGCAACGTGAAGGAGATTTACACGAGGCTACACAGCTCGGATCAGGAACTCTTTAGTTCACTTGGCTGTCGATAGATGTCAGGCAGACGCAGGGGCAGATGGCCAGACCTGGGATAGGTTTTATTTGTATTTCTTCCTTTAGGATCATATGCTTGAGGGTTTTTTCACTAACCTAGCTAATGAACTAGCAATGAGGAAAGTAGAAACCAGAGGAAAGCTACCCACCCCTCCGTGGAGTGACAATGAGAAACAATTTGTGTTTAACTATAAACACCCTCATCACACCCGACCACGAATCGAACCCTAATCTAGTATAATGAAAGAGTGGCGTTCTAGACCATGCGACCACGATACGGGTTTTAATATTAAAGTTTTAACTATTATATTCGGATCAGTTCTTTTTTTTTTTGTGCACAATTCTGAATAATATAGAATTTAGAAGAAATTAATCTATGCTTTCTAAAAGGAGAGTGTAAAAAACTCTTTTAGAAAATAAATACATTCAGTTATGGTCCAATTGACATGGACATGCTCCATGTCCCTCTACCCGAGCTGTCTGCATATTTACACTAATAATGTAGAGACGAAACCACAATTTAGACGAAATGATCCCACATTTGTCAGAAGGGAGGATGGAAAGCCATTTAGGAAAAAACACCCAATACATTCGGCCAGGATCAAAGTCTCAATCTCAGTTTCACGGAAAAGCTGGACTGGGTGAAGTGTACAGTACGTCTAGGCCCGCGCGTCCACCAATGTGAATATCTGCCATTAATAACACGTACTATGTAGCCATACGCCAAACCATGATTTTTACAGTTGCTATAATTATTGACAGTTTCACTGATATTTATTTTTGATTTCCTATAAGTCAGATCATTTGGTCAGCGGATCAAGACGTCGGTCGCATTGGGCCTAGTTGGCTGGGGCGGGGTTTGAATCCAGCCGGGTGTACAAAGATGTTTTTGTCTTAACGCAGCAACCTCATTCAGCGACCAAGTCAATCACTGTCAAGTTACATGACTTAAAATACAATGGTATGTTTCATTATCTGGAACTACTCCTCTATTCTGTCACATCTTATACTCCCTTTCTGTCTTCGCCTACAACGCACTGTGTAATATAACTAAGAAAGAGGGGAAAATAAACTACGAAACGTCTTATCTCAAGGTAAAGAAGAGAGATTTCTGCTAGTTCTCAAATATCTGTTGTGAGCCTAACAGGCAATTCATTGCATTGTTGAATCTGGAGAACTTTTTCATCAAGCATAGTCTCAAACCTCACCAATACGTTTAAAAATTTGTGAAAATTAGCTAATGTCACATTTTCACACATTTATCTAATTAGTAAAACTCAAACTATAGGGTTGTTAAGGAAAAAGAGCACTGTTGGAATATTTCGACTTTATCATGACGTGAACCATATTTTGAAACAACGCAAGGTAGAATTAAAAATTGCATTAGAGCTGAACTAATGCTCTGCAATTTCTCGATAACCGAGGTGGCTCCCTTTCTTGTTTATCACTCTACTCCATGAAAACGTGTGCACACTTCCTCTATATTGAACCTTCCCTATCTCTAGCTTATAAGTGTAAGCATGCGGAACCTCTGAAGAGTATTGACGCAAAGTAAGTTCATGATTATCCTATAAGTGGTTCCCAAACTTTGGACCCCTGAATACAATTACATTTTGTCGTGGCATCCCTTTCTTCACTTACCATGTGGGCGGGGGAAATTGAAAACCTAGGTACACACTTATAGTACGTCTATTCTACGTAGCCTATTTCGTTTTAATAAAATAGAAAATATGTTTAGTCGGACTGTAATGATATGAAATGATGTTTAATCAAATTTTGAATAGCGAATATATTTAGGCTATATGATGTGAAAACACAAACAAAAACAACTTCAAAATTTAGATTTATTTTGTGGAACTCTACATGACTCTTATGAAGATCCCAGGTTGGGAACCATTGCTTTAAAACACTATCTCATCTAATGGTCCGTATTCAATGCGCCTTAGTCCAGCCGTAAGATTACCTACTTGTGTGTCTTACGAGTCGTTTGTTTCATTACAAATGGATGCGGACGTTTAGTTTAACAATTAAACATTGAAACTCATGAACTAAATATTTTGTACATCATGTAGAAGTGTCGATGTTACGATTGCAACATGAAATCCGTCTTAATCGGAGCTCAAATCACCGTTTATTCTTCGTGTGTTCCTTTAGTCAGCGCCAGTAGATCAACATTTCTAAACGCTAGACTCTAATTCAGTGGTAGTCAGCCTTTTGGTCTACGTACCCTCAAATATAGGGTATTTTAAACTTTGCACCCACAAAGTTGTTGGTCCATAATGCATTTTATCAAGGGTTTAAAATGGTGGGGGTTGGGAAAGGGTCCAGACACCCTTGAGATTCGATTAACCCCCTTAGGGTGGTCCCTCTGAAAAAAAAATAGCTTGCTACGCCTTTTGCAAGATATAAAACTTACCTATTCTAAATATATATATATATATATATAATATATATATATATATATATAATATATATATATTATATTAAACTCTACATGCCCACTAATATTTGTACGCGTACCGCAGGTTGAATACCACTGCTCAAGAGTTTGGTCTAGAAATGTATAAAATACCCGATAATAGTGGTGATGTTTTGGATAAAGTTATGTATTGGAAATATTGTAATATATCAATCATTATAATACTAGGAATATTTGTAAGAATCAAAGACTTTCAACTAAATATAGCTTATTTGTCCTCTTAGAGAGTAGCACGGTAAGAACAGTTACGAAGGCTATTAAAAACTTTATATATTCATACGGAAAGTCACGTGATTTGTAGCTTTCCTTTTAATAATATAAATAACAATAAAATAATACTAATAATATTATCAGTGGTGACAGCAAAAAAAAAAAAAAATACAATTTTGTAAAACGTTTCTTCCCCCCGTCTTCCCACTGTATGTACTGCACCTTCCATTCATGAGTTCTCTCCAATACTCTTAATAGATTCTCATTAGCTCTTAACAGGAATCGTACATTAGTTGTACAGTTGATGGCGTCTCCTCAAACTTGACGGGCTCACTAGTGTTCAGGGCAACATTAGCGGCATTGCCCTGTACAAAGGGTAATGGTTTCAATTTGAGGAACAAGTGTTTGTCTAGCGTCATATTATAACATTGAATGTTGCTCAATGAGAACCGCTACTTAGTTGGTTCACTGACCAGAACTGATAGTTTGAAAGGTAAATATTTATTATGAGCCAGCTTTATGAAGTACTTGCTATCAATGGACGGATACACGAGTAGCATTTCACAGACTTTCTACGTTCCATCAGAAAATTTAACATAAAAACATCAACTTACTAGCACGCTTACAATTAACACTGTTGTTATTAATGACTACATCTAAGCAAGGATATGTGATGAGGTTAGTTTAAATGAAATACACACGTATTTGCTTGTAAAGTAGATAGGAAAACTACAGAGATAAATTGCAAATGGAAAACCACATCTTTGGAGTAGGTCGATGTTTGAACCTAGATCTCCTTGTCTCTGGACATTCTGTCTGATGTGGATTTGGCTCTTTAGCCTGCATGACCACTGATACGGGTGATAATTTGTAACAATCATTGTATATTGTCTTGAATATAAATCAATTTTACGACCATTGCTTCTATAATCAAAATTAAATAGTCCATAAAATGTATATTTCAGATATTTAAATTACGAAAAAATAAAGTTATATCAGTTGATAAAAATAACATTTATTAATAAAATAATGGTACTTTTTATAAGATTTATTGTATGAATACAATTTGGTAGCTACGTTTACCATTATGATAAAAATACACACAGTAAACGTGGATCGAACTCGGGCTTACAGGCTCAATGTTCCAATATGCGTCATCAACTGGGGTTCAAACCCAATAATATTCCATTCATCACGACAGGGGCAGGCTATACATATCCATATCTGGTAACTTTCCGAGTAATATATCCTATATATTATTTACTGTTGTCAACATCCCTATTTCTCAACTAAAACAAAGCCTACAGCGATGAATAAGGTATCAGTGGATATGATTTTTTACCGACTTATGACATAGCAACTAACTTTACTTTAAAACACATGGTTTGTTTAGAATTTAAGTTAAAAGAAAAATCTAACAATATGTTTTGTCTCAATAACAGAAAATAAATTCTCTTTGCTATTTTGTGTACACACTTAGCTGAGTATTTAATTCTGCTAATGTTCGTACATAGGAGCTACTAATATTTAAATTTCAGCCCTCTGCGAGTGATAGATATCACGCAACGCTCATGACAAATACACAAACTCTTAATTTTATTAATATATGTTGATGTCTCAACGAAATATTTTTAATTAGCTAATTTATGGAAGAGGCAGAATAGTTAAAACTTCTCTAACTTAGAGCAAGGTTTGAAAAATGCTGGTTTACAGAAACTTAGTTTATACCGGTAAGAATCAAACTCCAGCCATCGGCGTATGTCAGGTAAACTTACAACACAGTAAACTTTGCCAATAATAGTGCAGTTTTATTATTATTATTATTATTATTATTATTATATTATATTTTTAAAAACTTTGACCTTAAACTTATTCTTTCAGTCAAATTAAGGAAAAATGAAACTATTGTTATGTGGAACTACTAGTATACAATACAGTAAGATGTCATGCCATTTACAAGTGTTTTACCACTGACATAGAACTGTATTTCTAGTTCCTTCTTCAAATAACGGTGTTTTAGTGGTCAAAGTTTTTATTTTACTCCACCCCTCTCCACCCCCCCAGGTAAATTACCTAGGGCCCCTTTAGCACTCAGGATATCCCGTCGAACCTTTTTTCTAGGTCAGAATTCCTGATATCAAAATGTTTTCTCCTCTCTTCTCTCTGTTTGTACCCCTACCTCACCTTGCCAAGGTTTGGGAATACACCCCGAAGAGGACTTCCGGGGGGCCCAGTTCCCCCTCCCTTGTCCCCCCTCCACCTCCAGCCGGCTGGCGAGGATTGAAACGGAGGCACCCGAGCGCTGGCCGCCAAGTCGCAAGCCAGTTCTCAGCGCGAGCACACTTGACGACAGTCAGCCCGCAGATTACTAGCGCGACACACGACACGTGCATTCAACTGAGTGAGATCGTACGTAACATGACCTGGATTGAAATTGCTGCAATACTACTACGTGTACTTTGCTTACGCCTTTCTGTCATCGTGCTATAAAAAGTGTTGTTTTTTTACGAATACTTGATAGTTTCAACGCTTCAAGAGGCAACTAACTCCTTGTCCACGAGATTTTCTCAGGTACTTTACATCCTATTTCAACCAGCTAGCTTAACCCTCGCTGCCATCAACATGGACGTGAAAACTCTGGACCCCACCGGTCTTTACTAGGAAAAGAGAGAGAGTAAAACGTCCCAGTTGACAGGACTGCCAGTCTACTCTTCACAAACTATTGGAAGCGTTCTTTCAATTGTTTGTATTTTGTCGAGTGAGAGATATCAATCAGCTGAACGGGACCAGGCAGAGATCATGCAGCCGAAATCTCTGGACCCCACCGGTTTGTACTGAGGAGGAAGATGTCAGCGACTGGAAGTGAACTCTAGACTACGTGACTCCAAGACAAAGTGATGCTCGTCAAACGCAAAAGGTTGAAAGGTCCAAAGCGGAAGCGTCACAAGGACGAACTGTTTGTCTTCTAGGGTGATAGACCACGCGGCTCTTCTCGTGGCTTGTGGTAAGCCTTTCTCGACCTATGTTTATACTCATTTACTTGTACACATTATTTATTATTTTACATTTGTATAGGTATCTTTGATAGTTTTACTTTTATTACTATTAATAGTTATTACCCTTTCCCTTAAAAAAATATTTAAAAAACAAGATTTAAAGAGACGAAAAAGATTTATCGTACTATTTGTTATAAAAAGTCTTGAAATGTATAGTTTTCAATATTGTTTTTTATTGGTAAAACTTAAAACTTTTTATACTTGATAAGATTTTGTTTTACAATGTGTTACCAGCTGATGCACAAAATTACCATTCCTCATTTAGTTTTAATGTGCATACAAACGAAACACTTTTGTGCATCTTACAATATTTATGTGATATAGAATAACGTTGGTTCAATTTAGTGAACTAAATGGTTAAATGAACTACATTTAAAAAATAGTTTTTAATTCAAATGTAATATTCACTGCCTAATGTGTGTTAGCTTGGAGTATTGTAGTCTGGCCGAGTTTACTATCAAGACTGCCATTTAAAAGGATGATTAAAATGTCATAACTCAAATTTATCAAAACATTTTATTTTGTTCATTTTAAGGAAATTTATTTATTTTTGTAAAGGTAACATTCTCTCTAAATGGTAGAGAATATTTTGTTTTTCTGTTAGAACCAAAAAAAGGTTTGTTTTTAAAGTATTATTTTATTTAGCCAGGAAACATTCACTAATTCAAGATTGACGTATAATGTGAGCAAGTACCAGGACCAGATAAATTTAACAAAGAAATAAAATGCTTTTTTTTTCAACTAGGACACATTTAGTTGATGTTGAACCCCCTTTGAGTAGTAATTTGTTAATAAATAACCCTCTATCCGAATATAATTAAATAGCAATATAAAGTGTACTTTAGTCAAGTAACATCTAGACCAGTTTCCCAAAGAAACGCGTGCTACCCATTGCGAGGCTTGTGATATTCACTTTCTAGCCATGTCACCTTGTGTTATTATATCAAGGGCTGCGGGGAATAAGTTAACTAACTCCAAGGCCAATGACCGGCAGAGTTAGCTCAGCGCCACTCTCGACCGGGAGGACAGGGATTCGATTCCGAGCCGGGGGCACAAGGCACGTGGAGTGGAGAGGGTTTCCATCCCCTTTTCATTAGCATACTAATGGCCTATTTTATAAATTAATTCTTATTTTGGTACCCAGCATCTTTAGATTAGTGTGTTTCAGACGCACAACAAACCCAAGGTCAATAACCCTTGATATTCCGGAGTAGGTATCTTTGTTTCAACGATCATAATCCTTTCTCACTTTCTTGATTATAAAACCTGTGTGCAGCGTTGTCAAATTTATTGATTGGCCCACCAAATAATCTGTATACACAGTTCTTTAAACATGGATATTAAAAACATTTCCTCAAAATCATATTTTATTTCATACTTATTTATATTTATCTAGAAGGTAGGTTGTTTTTATAGAGCCCTTATTATGTTTTTTATCAAATACAAACTGAATAGTGTTCTCACTCAACAATGTGGGCTGATACAACATTAACACACATTTAAGACTTAAGGGAGCATTTTTTTATCTGTCTGCTTAAAGTTTTATATAAAATAACAGGGTATATTTCAATATTTGTTTATCTCAAATAATTTTTTCAGACTATTAAAGTAATTTCTTAAGATTCTTTATTGTAATTTTTATATCAAATATTTATAAAACTATACGAAGGTAATTTTGTTTGCGAGCTTTAAAAATGCTATAGGAATATACTGTATGTTCTAAATATAAATCATAAACGTTTGTTAATGAATTTTTCACTAAAATATTTTATATTCAAGTGAGAATTTTACATGTGTAATAACTTATGTGTTGGAGCTATATCAAAGTAAACTAAATGATTGGAATATGTAATGTTGGGTGTGCCATTTGTTTAAAAATGAGGAAGCATGTTATAAGGTTTTTTTTTGTCTTGGTTTGGACTAAATATATCATTTAATTCTAGTCACGCACAGACGGTATACAATTAAAAACACCTTTATTTAAATCATTTCAAAGACTGACGCAAACAACAGACGTATTTAATCGAGTCTGTTGTACAAAGGAAACTAAAGAGATGCTATACTAGTTGCAAGTTGTTTAAGTTAAAAATAATCGGGATTACAATTCCAAATAGCGGATTGCCCATGCGAAATTATTTTTTTCATAAATATCCTTACTACTAAAGCAGCAAAAGAAAACTACCCGTCATGTGTGAACTACCAGACAGATGAAAATAACCCTAAACATGCAAATGCCTGCATTTTTTAAAAATATTTTGCAACGTGAGTGTTGGTCATTTCCGTGAAATGAACGTTTTTTTACCTTTTTAAATAGATAATAAACTTTTATACGATGATGTACAATTCTGTGTATTTTTTTAATTCCTTTTAAAAACCTACCCATTTTCATTTTAATAAATGTCACTGTTTAGCGGTATAAATATTTAAAAAAATATTTGTAATAAGGTTTTTTTTGTTGCTTTAATTGGACTGTTTGTAATTTCGCTATATAACAGAATATCACATGGTTTTAGGTATGCTTATCTAGATAATCGTATGGCTGCAGGCAAGCAATACATTTATAACCTGAAACACACACATGAATGCCGTGCCTACAGCTTTGGGATTATTTAGAACTCTTTTTTAATTTTATCAAAAATCTTAAAGGTTTTTTAACCTGTCAAAATAAAATTCATAGTTCTGGAACTGCTGAAAGCTTTCAATAATATGATCAAAATTTCGCTAACAAAGATTTAAAACTTGTCATCAATAATTTTATAATTAACATTGTAATACATTTGAATTATTTGTAAATAAGCGTATGGTTTGAAGTGGTAGTAACCCACGGTGCTGAAATCATAATTGGAAGGTCTGCAAAAACCTTTTAATTTTAACTAGGACTTTATTTACATTAAAAGTGATTTAGTTGCCTGTAAGATAAATAGAATGCTAAGTAATGTTTAAAGAGGGTGACCTGGCGGTCTAGGGGTAAGATGTCAGACTTATGAGCTGGGGTTCCGGGTTTCAATCCTCGGTCCCGGCACAGATTTATCTGATTACCAAACCATTCCTTCACCTCTGACAAGACGTGTATTAATTACAACTTGTGAATTTGGGGAATGTCAGGCCTCCACCGTGGTTCGGATTCCACGTTAAACTGTAGGTCCTTCATTTCATCTCACAATCACATTACCATTACACATTAGCGTAAGTGCGTATAACCCGAACGGGTAGTAAGACGTGGTGCTAACAATAATAATAATAGCACATTCTCATTACTAAACTTTCCTGAAAGAGTATTCTTGTGAACTTTATAATTCAATGATAGGAAATATTTGTCTCAGTGATTTGATAGAAGTTTTTATTTTTCATTCATTAAAATAAACTTAGGGTCTATAATAGTAGATAATTCAATATTTGTTTCTTGATAAAACTATACCTAAAATCTTTAACTAAATTTCACTTTAGCAAACCAACTCATAAATCGCTTCTAATTAAAAAAAAAGTATGAGGTAGATGTTTAGATTCTAACAAGTCTTTAAAAAACTTCTTTTACATTGTATTTGAAAAAATTATAGCCTAGTCTAATTTGTAAGGAAAACCCTTTGAGTAATCATAGACATATTTTCAGAGGCCAATATCGAACATTATATGTAAATTGTTGTATGCATTAATATTACTCATCAAATGGGATAGCTGTAGATCACATCACTTAATGTATGAATACTTAAAAGTAGATTTTTTTACCTTTCTCTACGATTTGAACTTCTCTACAAAATGTGTCATTTATCAGTAAGAATTATAACAGGTTAATCGAAGTTCCAATAGAACCATTGGATGGCATTTATCTCTAACCATCTTAACAGTCGGACACTAACTGTGTCAGTGGCGTGTGTTCCTGTCCAGCAGTGTCTCCAGATTGATTTACTATTGCTGGAGGTTCAATCGATGACCTGGGCTCTCCATCATACTACCCGTATATACACTTGTGTTACATTTAGAACACGTGTACCATAATTTGTGTAGAGGGAGAGTGGAAAACATTTATGGTAAAATACCCTCCCTACACTTGGCCGGGATTCAAACTCTGATCTCCATATAATCTGTAGTCAATATATTTCTAGAGTAACACTTTAGACCATTCCACCACCGAAACGGGTTCTCTATTAACGACTCGTAGTAAGAGGTTAGTTTTGGAAGGTTAATTTAGAGAGAATACATTCTTATTAGTTTGAGGAACATAGAAGAGAATACATTCTTATTAGTTTGAGGAACATAGAGGAGAATCCCTCCAATTGATCCCGGTCGACCACTTCACTTGGAATCGAATATATTTCGAGACTGATGATCATATCATGTGAACATTGTTGTTTACTGACGAAATTTCAAAGCTAGCAGGTAGCACTAGTAAAATAGTATACATTTTAAAATAATCCAGCCTTTAATACATTTCTAAGATCTGACCAAGTTTGATAACATTTATATCTTATTCTAATCTAAGGGTATAATGAACTCATCCATTAATGTTAACGCACGAAACAGTTCTAATACTTCGATATTATTCAATTAAGTGTAAACAGGATGGACTTAGGTTCAATTCAATTCTCCTGTTCAGACATTATTTCACTCAATTGAATGTATTCTCATTTCTTTCAATTAAAACTTTCTTATGTCTATTTATTATATTGTGAAATACCATATCAAGTGTGCAGCCATTCGAAGATCGAACATCTGCCGACGGAGTTTGAGAGAATCTATCAGTCGCACATCTGACCTGGCTACCAGAACTGACACACTACTACATACGATAGTCGCACATCTGACCTGACTACCAGAACTGACACACTACTACATACGATAGTCGCACATCTGACCTGGCTACCAGAACTGACACACTACTACATACGATAGTCGCACATCTGACCTGGCTACCAGAACTGACACACTACTACATACGATAGTCGCACATCTGACCTGGCTACCAGAACTGACACACTACTACATACGATAGTCGCACATCTGACCTGACTACCAGAACTGACACACTACTACATACGATAGTCGCACATCTGACCTGGCTACCAGAACTGACACACTACTACACACGATAGTCGCACATCTGACCTGGCTACCAGAACTGACACACTACTACACACGATAGTCGCACATCTGACCTGGCTACCAGAACTGACACACTACTACATACGATAGTCGCACATCTGACCTGACTACCAGAACTGACACACTACTACACACGATAGTCGCACATCTGACCTGGCTACCAGAACTGACACACTACTACACACGATAGTCGCACATCTGACCTGGCTACCAGAACTGACACACTACTACATACGATAGTCGCACATCTGACCTGGCTACCAGAACTGACACACTACTACATACGATAGTCGCACATCTGACCTGGCTACCAGAACTGACACACTACTACATACGATAGTCGCACATCTGACCTGGCTACCAGAACTGACACACTACTACACACGATAGTCGCACATCTGACCTGGCTACCAGAACTGACACACTACTACATACGATAGTCGCACATCTGACCTGGCTACCAGAACTGACACACTACTACACACGATAGTCGCACATCTGACCTGGCTACCAGAACTGACACACTACTACATACGATAGTCGCACATCTGACCTGACTACCAGAACTGACACACTACTACATACGATAGTCGCACATCTGACCTGGCTACCAGAACTGACACACTACTACACACGATAGTCGCACATCTGACCTGACTACCAGAACTGACACACTACTACATACGATAGTCGCACATCTGACCTGGCTACCAGAACTGACACACTACTACATACGATAGTCGCACATCTGACCTGGCTACCAGAACTGACACACTACTACATACGATAGTCGCACATCTGACCTGACTACCAGAACTGACACACTACTACACACGATAGTCGCACATCTGACCTGGCTACCAGAACTGACACACTACAACATACGATAGTCGCACATCTGACCTGACTACCAGAACTGACACACTACTACACACGATAGTCGCACATCTGACCTGACTACCAGAACTGACACACTACTACACACGATAGTCGCACATCTGACCTGGCTACCAAACTCACATCTACTGCTACATCACATACTCGCATCAATCTGACCTGGCTACCAGAACTGACACACTACTACATACGATAGTCGCACATCTGACCTGGCTACCAGAACTGACACACTACTACATACGATAGTCGCACATCTGACCTGGCTACCAGAACTGACACACTACTACACACGATAGTCGCACATCTGACCTGACTACCAGAACTGACACACTACTACATACGATAGTCGCACATCTGACCTGACTACCAGAACTGACACACTACTAACACACGAAGTCGCCACATCTGACCTGGCTACCAGAACTGACACACTACTACATACGATAGTCGCACATCTGACCTGACTACCAGAACTGACACACTACTACATACGATAGTCGCACATCTGACCTGGCTACCAGAACTGACACACTACTACATACGATAGTCGCACATCTGACCTGACTACCAGAACTGACACACTACTACACACGATAGTCGCACATCTGACCTGACTACCAGAACTGACACACTACTACATACGATAGTCGCACATCTGACCTGGCTACCAGAACTGACACACTACTACATACGATAGTCGCACATCTGACCTAGCTACCAGAACTGACACACTACTACACACGATAGTCGCACATCTGACCTGGCTACCAGAACTGACACACTACTACACACGATAGTCGCACATCTGATCTGGCTACCAGAACTGACACACTACTACATACGATAGTCGCACATCTGACCTGGCTACCAGAACTGACACACTACTACATACGATAGTCGACTGACAATTATCAGAGGCGAGAGAAGAAAACACAAACATTTTAATATCGTTTAACAACCCCCTCCCTCCCCCATTCACATCTGAACCAATTTTTTTTAAATATTTTCTTTAGTATCTCCTGATGGGTGGACCATTTATACAAATGTTTTGGACTATGTTCTGGAATCATTATCATACAGGCCCTATGAATAAAGAATTAATATTAATTGTATGGATTACATTAAGAGCGTGCCAATCAACTCTGTGATACAGTCTGCTTGAAATCGTAAGTTTACACCAACACTATTGCACGTGGATCATATCCGATTAATAACTATTGAAGATAAAGAGTTAATATAAATTCCTAATACAAAACATTGTTAGAATATTAAATGATATTGGGATAAAAATTGCAATGAAAAGGTATTTTTAAACCATTTTAGAATGGCTTCACAGATAAGAACTGTGAACAAATCTTAATTTGGTCTTAATAAGGACATACTTAATTATTAACAATTCTGGCAACTCTTAATCCTTTCTTTTACCTTTAACTTCCATTCCTCGCGCGAGCTGGGAGTTGATTTGGGTCTGCTATGGTTGGACGCTGTTAATAGAATCGAATATATGTATATTTGTATAAACTACTAAAATAATGTAACACAATTTACCATGTGTTTACACACTATGCTTGAATATTAATTATATATTGTTAATATTAATTGAAACATTAATTACAATATTAAAATACAAAATACCTTGAAACTGAGCCATGAAGACTACCAATATGTATGGTTTGTTTCGCCTTTGAACTAACTGACCCAAATACCGCGTCGGAAAATCAAGGGGGTGACTAGTTAAGGTTCAGCAGAAGGGAGCACCAGTAATTTTACCATTTTTATACCATTACATTTTTTGGCCAAAATAAATTAAATATTTCTCCAGTAGCAACATAGAGTTTATTTTTCTACACAGGCTAATATCAACAGATCTTGAATATCTGTCAAAGGTGTCCTAGAATTTTGTAAAAACTTTTTAAATAAAGAGAAAAAGTTTTGACAAAATTGCTAAGGGAGGGTAAAGGTGGAGTATTGTAATCTACACAAACTCTCTTTTCAAGGCCAGGACTTAGAGAACTATTATTGTAACGTCCTTGACTTAAGTTCCCGTCTTACCCCTCCCCTAACTTAGGTAGGTAATACAGCTCAAACAAAGAAATTGTTGAAATGGAGCTTTAGACATGATAACAGTGAAATTAAGATTAATTAGAAAATAATAGACTTCATTTGTGTTGTATTTTATCACATTTGGTAAGATGAATTCATTGGTCTCCATATTCCTCTGTTTCTTAAAGTAAAATACTGGAAACTGAAACACAATGCAATGTTTGGTTCAGTTGTCTTACCTAGAGAATATAAATACTACCCGGGGAATGAAATGGTTTCCTTACGTTATAATAGAGTTATTGTAGGAATAAACATTTATTTGCAGATAATACATACTGATATTAATTAACTTTATAATTAGTAATATTTTATAGGTAGGACTGTAGTAATGACCATTTACCGCTGTGGTTAACTTTACATGACTTATGATTATAATAAAACCACCTGACGTTTCCACACAATCCATCACGGCGCTTTTCTTTATTTCCAACAGACAAAAATAACTAGTTTTATTTATTCTGACCCAGATTTAGAAATTAATAAAAAATAAAGACAAATTTTAAAATTCTGACTTCTAGATGCACATGTTCGTGCACAGGGACTACTACAGCCCTCTGCCTAGAGTGGACATCGTGCAACACTCATTACAAATACACACACGCTTCATTTTATTAATATATTATTATTATTATTATTATTAGCACCGCGTCTTACTACCCGTTCGGGTTATACGCACTTACGCTAATGTGTAATGGTAGGGTGATTGTGAGATGAAATGGAGGACCTACAGTTTAACGTGGAATCCGAACCACGGTGGAGGCCTGGCATTCCCCACATTCACAAGATGTCTTCTTTTATTAATATAGAAAATTGTTTTGGTAGATTTTTTAATAACAAAAACAGTGGTCTAAATTCTTTTTTTTAGCACCGCGTCTTACTACCCATCCGAGTTATATGCTTTAAGTACTAATTACGCTAATGGATTAGGAATTGGGAAGGATGCATTAGAGGAAGTGAACCCGCATTTGCGTGAAGTGAGAGTGGAAAACCATTTAGTAAAAAACCCTCCCAGTTCACCCGACCGAGATTCGAACCTCGATCTCTCCGTCCTCAGCAGTCGAGCTCAACACGACTAGCGCGTTAGCCAACTACGCCACCGAGGCGGTAGGTCTAACTTAGATTGTAGTTAGGTAGGTATGACAGAGATGTTGGCAGGGGATTAGGGAGAATCGCACCCTCCTATCAATTATCACACCATCAGGTGGGCAAAGTGCGCCCCACACTGTCTTACACACAAAACAAGTGCGCTCAAACACCTCCCAGTGTTTGAAGAGTCTAGCCTGGATTCAAAAAATGGAGTAAAAGGTCGTCAATAATTAGTTTGCTAACTTCAATTTATACGTCCACATCAAATGCTTAACACACTAATCTTTATTTAATTTAAAAACCTAACCTAACCTAAGTAACAGGCAAAGAGACAGACAGGCCCGCTGAATCTCTGTACTTTGACCTCAAGACCTCACGATGTGCGATGAGTTCATTTGAAGTACTCACCCTCCTAAACAATAGGATGCGATAAACCGATCTACGCCGGTAAAAATTGTAAGGTCATGAGGAAAATGAGGAAAGTGCGCCCACACGACCTTGTTAAAATGATCTCGGTGATACAGACAGACAAGGTCACGTGGACACACTTTTCCCACCTATTGGTGTGATGGTTCACGCGAGGGCGCAGTTTTGCCGACATGTTGGCCGCAGCTCGTTCCTCTGAGCCGTGCTACAGTGTGTGAGAGCGCACACGCACACACACGCACACACACACACACACTCGGCACCAAGTGGTCTATTTGCTGGAGGCACTGACCTAAGGCACTCTAGTTCTATCAAAGGAGGCCAATAACACACATAAATACGTGTGTACGTTCATTGATATAATCGTTTTTAGGTCGTTTTGAATTGTATACGACACGTCTAGATTTAAAATTTTAATCTAATTCTAATAAATTTAAAAATGGCACCTGAACACAGAAATCAAACCCGGAACCTTTGGCTTAGTATGTAACTGATCTACCACTGAACTATCGAGGATTAGTTCCGTGCTCAGGGTCATTCTTCGCTCATAGTCTAAGGCAGAATCTGTGAAGGACGTGTGTAAATCATCGGCTCCCAATGCTGAGCTATCATTGTTTCCAAAGCCACATTAGACTATTGCACTGATATTCTGCAAGATTTTAAGATTGTAACTAAAGTGAGCCAGCCTCAGTGGCCATGTCAAAGGCGCTAATCTCGCAATAGACTGCAGATGAGAGGAGCTCATAGTTCTATCCTAATCTGGTATTCCCTAAATGGTTTCCCACTCTCCACGCAAACGTGGGCACACTTACTCTAAATAAACCTTCCTCGGCCTTAGTTCACTCGTGTAGTTAGTACCTTAGGATTATAATCTGAATGGGTAGTAAGACGTGCTAAAAAAATTAAAACTAATTTCAATGAATATCAACACAAGGTGTAGATCATTTTAAATACGGGAATGTCCGTTGCGGAGAACACAATACTATTAATTTAAATAAGTTTAAAAACTACATCTAGACACGGAAATCGAACCCAGTGGTAGAGTATTGACCTGCTAAGATAGAGGTCACGGGTTTGATTCCAATTCTATAATAACTATAATTTAGACTATCTAAGGATTATCTGTTGAAAAGAATAAAACCTTTCCTTACAGTATTTTTTTATCTTTTCTCTCCAAACCACATTGGTGATCACACGGACTAGGGTGTCAGTTTCCTCTGGTCTACTTTGCCGGTGACGAGGAGGTAAATCCTGGACAGGTCCCATTCCACATAAACCCGAGTACATTTCTTCTAAACCATACCTACTTCCTAGTGTGAATATGTAGATACCCCCACACACCAGTTGTGTGTGTGTTGCACAAAGTAATCATAATTTTCCTCAAACAGTTGAGAGAATCGTACAAATGTTTTATATTCCCAAGCAGACGGAAACGTAAAGTTTGTTGTTTGAAATGTGTTATGTTTCTCGCTCTGTCACGGTCGCTAGAAACTCCCCCCAGGTATTTTCAGTGACGTACAAACCACTTTCACTCTCCTATGCTGGCTATCAACTGCTGGCCAAGGATTAGGAATGATCCTAAGGTTGAGTCGTGAGAAGTATCGCATATGATAGCAAAGTTACATGGTAACATCAAGATCAAATGTTGGAACATTAAAATATACATCCTTTTTTCCTAGTCTCTAGTACACCCCGCCTGGACTTTAACCCAGATCTCTCTGTCGCTGACAGTTCACCCGAACAGAGTGACTGACTAGACAATGCAACCACCATTTATCTTATCTATCGGTATTCAGTTACTAATATTTATGTACCATATTGTTACAGCTATACCCAAAAATATTTCAAGCAGTATGTCAAACTCGATTGTTCATACCTCGATACTCTCGATTCTTACTGGTATTGAAAGAATCGAGAATTGCTCCTAATATTACGATTATTAATAGTTAGATCCTTAGCTCTCAATGAAAGTACTGGCAAATAAGAAAATGGCGAGATTCATATCGAGTTGAAATCGATTATCTCTCATATTAGTTCATTTGCTATAAATGTTGGTTCTGCTAACGACCCATTTGTAAATTTAAAATACTATTGTTTTAAACAATTGTTTATTATATCTTTTTAAAATTCTTTATACATTTTTGACTCAGTGAGGCTTTATTTGTAGGTAAAATACATGCTTACTACTGTATTTTAATTCCTAATCATTTTATGAATTATGTATATTAGTTTTTAATACTTGGTAAAACGAATCATTTTCTATGATAAAAAAAAATAAATATAGTTTCTTATTACTATTTACATTATTTAGTTTTTCTTTGTTATGCTAAAAAGATGAAAAATATTTTTTTTCATGTGAGGCTTGAAGTTTGGAAAAATAATCTGGATCGAGAAAACCAGGTATCGTGACATCTATAATTTCAAGAGGAGACAACTTCATTAGTAGAAGTGAAAATATGTTTGTTTACTTTCTCGTATTGAGAATGTTTTCTAATTATAGGTATTTTCTACTGATGTCATCACATGTGCCTTCGTGGTAAAAAAAATTCTTAAGTGTGTTAGCTAAAATGTCAATTATTTATTTCTCTCTGTGTCTGTATGTCTGTATAAGGCACTACAGTGAAAATAATTTTATGGACTTTGTTTCAAATCTTTGTTTTGATGTTAAATTGTCATTGTTTGAAACGATATCTTTACTTTAGGTTTAACTCCTAAAATAAGAGTCGTGGGCCAAACAGAGTCATGTAGACAGTCACGAGTTTGAAATGTCTGCTTTGAAGTTACTAGTCTTAGGGCTTATATCACTAGGAATATGCTTAAATTAAAACGGAGTTTTATGGGGTCAGTGGGCTCAGTGTTTTCTTACGTTTTATTACAAGTGGGAAAGGGTCAAATTCCATCTTACGTAAAGTTTTTTACCAAATTTATGGGGAGGCAAACTTAAAAAAAGAAAAATTATGTTATAAAATGAATATATTAACTAAAACCTTCACTTATATTTAATTAACATATGATGTGTTACTCAAATTAAAATATTATAAGATTTCATATCAATCGCTTTATCTAAAAATAGTAACAAGATTTTAAAATTACCAAATTATAAAATATAAGTATGTTAGGGGGTGTGGGGAGGTGTGGCCGGGGGGGGGGGGGAGTTGTGACAGAAAATGCTACGATCCTTTATGATGGAGAATAGAATGGGGGGTGGAAGGTTCAAAAATCATGAAAAGAAGCCTTAGGTAATTAAGGTCGGTACCATACCAGGACAAATTGGTCAGCTTTTATATTTTATTACGTCACACCACGGGGCTATCTGCATTTATACACCCCATAAAAAAGATGAAATTGATAAGTGTATCCGCATTGGAGGGAAGTGAGAAGGATAAACTATTTAGGAAATTATCCCATGATTAAACGAAGAAGGAATTCGAGCCCCAGCCTCCCTGTAAGTAGGCTATATGAGCCTGACATTTAGTCTGCATGCTAGTGGTGTACCCTAGCGGGGCATTTGACAGACCCTCCCCACCTCCCGCCAAATAAAACTCAAATCACTTGAAGAAGAAATAAATAAATAAAGATCACTGAAATGAGTCGAGTTTTGATATTAGGCTTACTAGTTGATAATCAAACGGTGTGTCAATATTCACGATAAAAGTTCGCGATTAGAAAAATAACATAGTGGTAGTTTTTATACATTATGTGCAAGGCGGTAGTCAGATATAGAGAGAATTAGTACCGCCTATGTTATGGTTTTAACAACACAATGAAGGCAATAGAAATGATCCATAGCTGTAAGTTACCAATATTAAGTACATCATGGTTTTTAAGGTTTTCACCACAAACCAAGGTTCGTTACACCTGTGACCGCAATTATAAATGATTGAGAGCTCCTCCCACCAATGCCACTCTAGATTGGATAGCTTCAAGCTAACTGGGATTGTAACCAGCTCACCTCAGACTGGGTAGCTTCAAGCTAACTGGGATTGTAATAAGCTCACCTCGTACTGGGTAGCTTCAAACTGACCGGGATTGTAACCAGCTCACCTCAGACTGGGTAGCTTCAAGCTGACTGGGATTGTAACCAGCTCACCTCGGACTGGGTAGCTTCAAGCTGACTGGGATTGTAACCAGCTCACCTCAGAATGGGTAACTTCGAGCTAACTGGGATTGTAACCAGCTCACCTCAGACTGGGTAGCTTCAAGCTGACTGGGATTGTAACCTGCTCACTTCAGACTGGGTAGCTTCAAGCTGACTGGGATTGTAACCAGCTCACCTCAGACTGGGTAGCTTCAAGCTGACTGGGATTGTAACCAGCTCACCTCAGAATGGGTAACTTCGAGCTAACTGGGATTGTAACCAGCTCACCTCAGACTGGGATTGTAACCTGCTCACTTCAGAATGGGTAGCTTCAAGCTGACTGGGATTGTAACCAGCTCACCTCAGACTGGGTAGCGTAAAGCTGACTGGGATTGTAACCAGCTCACCTCAGACTAGGTAGCTTCAAGCGGACTGGGATTGTAACCAGCTCACCTCAGACTGGGTAGCTTTAAGCTGACCGGGATTGTAACCAGCTCACCTCAGACTGGGTAGCTTCAAGCTGACCGGGATTGTAACCAGCTCACCTCAGACTGGGTAGCTTCAAGCTGACCGGGATTGTAACCAGCTCACCTCAGACTGGGTAGCTTCAAGCTGACCGGGATTGTAACCAGCTCATCTCAGACTGGGTAGCTTCAAGCTGACTGGGATTGTAACCAGCTCACCTCAGACTGGGTAGCTTCAAGCTGACTGGGATTGTAACCAGCTCACCTCAGACTGGGTAGCTTCAAGCTGACCGGGATTGTAACCAGCTCACCTCAGACTGGGTAGCTTCAAGCTGACTGGGATTGTAACCAGCTCACCTCAGACTAGGTAGCTTCAAGCTGACTGGGATTAAGCCAGTCCACCTCAGACTGGGTAGCTTCAAGCTGACCGGGATTGTAACCAGCTCACCTCAGACTGGGTAGCTTCAAGCTGACTGGGATTGTAACCAGCTCACCTCAGACTGGGTAGCTTCAAGCTGACCGGAATTGTAACCAGCTCACCTCAGACTGGGTAGCTTCAAGCTGACCGGGATTGTAACCAGCTCACCTCAGACTGGGTAGCTTCAAGCTGACTGGGATTGTAACCAGCTCACATCAGACTGGGTTGCTTCAAGCTGACTGGGATTGTAACCAGAAAGATATCAAATCTTTTTTTCAGAGAATTGAAGCATAGTGCTTTAAAGGAATCAACCACATCAGGAAGTATATGAGGAAGAAAACTTTATTTTAAACAATAGCTACAAACAATCTTCTAAAGTAGTAAAAAGAGTCATATTAACTATAATTTCTGTGAACCTTAGACAAACCTATACACATTTGGTGAAGCCATCATTAGATCATTTATAAAGCACAGTTGTTATCAAAATGCTTCTAAAATTCAAAGTAGAAAAGCTTTTTTATGTTATGATAAGTTTTATTCAGCTCTTGTTCATGAAATAAAACATTATTTTATAACCGTAGCATATTTGGGGTTATTTTTATAAAATTATCTAATATAAACTGGAAAGAAAGCAATTTACATAACTTGCAATATGTAAATAGTTGCCAAAAACCACTCCAAATAACTTCAGGAGTTGTTTTCTGTCCATTTGTTATACTTCCTCAAATATGATGTAGCTCACCCTGGTCCCCTCCCTCCTCATTCACCTTCCACAAGACTGCCTCAAATATGATGTAGCTCACCCTGGTCCCCTCCCTCCTCATTCACCTTCCACAAGACTGCCTCAAATATGATGTAGCTCACCCTGGTCCCCTCCCTCCTCATTCACCTTCCACAAGACTGCCTCAAATATGATGTAGCTCACCCTGGTCCCCTCCCTCCTCATTCACCTTCCACAAGACTGCCTCAAATATGATGTAGCTCACCCTGGTCCCCTCCCTCCTCTTTCACCTTCCCCAAGACTGCCTCAAATATAATGTAGCACACACTGGTGTCCTCCCTCCTCTTTCACCTTCCCCAAGACTGCCTCAAATATGATGTAGCACACACTGGTGTCCTCCCTCCTCTTTCACCTTCCCCAAGACTGCCTCAAATATGATGTAGCACACCATGGTCACCTCCCTCCTCATTCACCCTCCACAAGACTGCCTCAAATATGATGTAGCACACACTGGTCCCCTCTCTCCTCATTCACCCTCCACAAGACAGCCTCCTATTTATGGCTTTGATTGTCTGACCACCTGAAATACATTTCTGGATACGCCACTGCTACGTGCTCCCTGATGTACTAAGTGGGACCACAAATTCATTCTTAAAATAAATAGTAAAATAGAATGTCTTCTTGATTAGGTGAAAATAGAAAAACACCAACAGTACCAAAAATAACTGATTACCTATTGCAAGAGCTAGTTTGTAATTCATGAATTGTGAAAGCCCTTTGATCCAAAAGTTCACACTAAAAAAAATCAAGATATTAATAATTATAATAACAACAAGAAGCAGTGAAATAGTTGCTGACAGGGTCGAACGCGTGGTTAGCATGTTCAACTCTGACCCAAAAGGCCAGGGTCCTATCATGACCGACTGATCCGAAGAGTTCTCCAAGGTTTCATACTCTATCAAAGGTCAAAGAAGACTATAGCGAAGAGACCTTGACTCAACGGTCATTCTGAGTATCTTTAATAAATCATTTCTCTAGGTTTGCATTTTTAATTTTAAAATATATCAATAAATATCAAAATATTAAACCGGAAATGTTATACTAAAAATTAAGTAGCTTTTAAAATGGCACGTGGATAAATTTCTATTATTTAAGGCCTTTCAAGCGCACATTGAATAAATATTATCAATTAGTTTTTTATCATAATATCTATCTTCTATCTATTGATTAAAATATTTTCATTCCAAAGTCAACATTTTTGGGGACCATCTTAACATTTTATTGTTATTAAAAATATGTGTTAACCTCTTTATTTAAGTTAAATGATGTTTAACTAATCAATAATTTAAATTTTATTGAGTATAGCAGTTTTTGTATAAAAAGCAATGAAAATATTCTGAAGATTCTCAGTAATGTTCATTTAGTAATAAAAGTTAAGACAATTATTGGTGTTAAAAACTATTAAAGTAATAACGGAGTACAAAATAATCGAATATTGGTTTTAGTTGATTTGATTTGGCTCCAAACATGTCTAGCAAATACATCTTTAAATTAACTTAGCAAGACTCGCTTCAGTGCCCGTGTGGTTTAAGGCGTCACTCTCATAATAGACTAGAGCACTGATGAGGGGAAGATTGGTGTTCGAATCGTCTTTACAACCCACTAAGTCAAGAGCCCGGACTTTAATGACCTAAAAATTATCAAAAAATTATCTAAAATCTACATAAAAATAAAAAATATATTTAAATTTAAGAAAAAGACACATTCATTTAATGTAAAATACTAGTAATGAATGCACACTACTAATTCAAGCACGCACTCTACAAAGTGGAGCTAAAAAATATATAAGTAAGCAATGAAAAGTATTTAACAAATAAACCCTGCCATTCTGATAAATATAGCATTTATTATATATACAAATATCTGCGTCAGAAAAAACCCATATGTTCCCAATTCAACTAGGCTAGGGCCACGCTGCAACAGAGACGCCGCGTCACGTGGAATACATTTTAATTATCCTGGTTATGCTTGAGCGACCAGACGCCGTGTTTTATGACCAGTTGGTATCAGGGTATCTGGGCGTGAAGATGAGTTGTTAGCTATAACATATCTAGAGATCTGAAGAAGACACGTACATTTTGAAATGTGATGTCCATCCCATTAATACGCAGAGACGTAATTATGGACATTTTAATACTTTAGTTCATGTACTTAGAAATGACGAAATATATTTTATCCAATATTTTAGAATGAGGGAAGCTACATTTAACGAACCTTACTTATACGCCAGAGAGGGAATTGAAAGGAAAAGAACAAGAAACTGATGGGGAAGAGATGGTAGTTGGACTGCTAGAGACACTGGTCGATGACTGGATTATGGGCAAGAGATGGTAGTTGGACTGCTATAGACACTGGTCGGTGACTGTGTTATGGGCAAGAGATGGTAGTTGGACTGCTATAGACACTGTTTGGTGACTGGGTTGATGGGAAGTGATGGTAGTTGGACTGCTATAGACACTGTTTGGTGACTGTGTTATGGGCAAGAAATGGTAGTTGGACTGCTAGAGACACTGTTTGGTGACTATTGATGGGGAAGAGATGGTAGTTGGACTGCTATAGACACTGTTTGGTGACTGGATTGATGGGGAAGAGATGGTAGTTGGACTGCTATAGACACTGTTTGGTGACTGGGTTGATGGGGAAGAGATGGTAGTTGGACTGCTATAGACACTGGTCGGTGACTGTGTTATGGGCAATAAATGGTAGTTGGACTGCTAGAGACACTGTTTGGTGACTGGGTTGATGGGGAAGAGATGGTAGTTGGACTGCTAGCG